>VZTV01066390.1:0-27956 GCA_013400875.1 Anhinga rufa
ACCAACAACAAATATAAGTAATGAATATATTTTATGACATTGCTGCTGTTGCATTCATCTTGGGAGTGTTAGAATGTCTATATGAATTTTGCAGTCACGTCTTCATGTGAAGAAGCAATTTATGGCCTAGAGAAGAATATGAAAGAGTTTAATAAGATCTGGAACCAGTTTAAACTTCATCAGAAAAAACTACAAATATTTAGGAGAGCTTAATCTATCACTGTGTGGATACACTTATGCATTGGTCATTACAGTAGATTAGGATGGAGTTTTACTTTCAGATTCATACAGATTTTTCTTTCTATGTAGTACAGAGGACTTAATTTCGTTGATGAAGCAAGTAATGTTTAAATATATGATTTGGGAACAAATATTTAAACACATCCAATTTATTTTTAGGGAAAGGAATTAAAATGTTGTATTTTCTATAGTCTTGTTGTTAGTGATTCGTACATTCTCTGACAACTACATGCAAAAAAAATGCCTTTAAAGGCTATTCTGCGCTCTCATGTTCTCACTCTGGACAAATGGTGCAAAAGGGATTTGTCTCAGCTTGAGCCATAAACTGTAACAACAACTGTTTTTCTGTCTAAGATAATTAAAGCCTTCCAAAGTGACTATTACTACTTTGTTCTATTTCCTCTTTTTACATCCTGCATAATTCACTCACATAATTCCTATTTACAGCAGCTTTAGCAGGATGGAATCCCACCTCCCTGCTGCACATAATCCCTATTTACTGGGGTTTTCTGGAAATTGTGAGCAAAATATGAAAACACTCACAAAAAGAACACCACAGTTAATAAAATATTTGTTTCTCCAGCTAGCAGGAGATATATATATACACATATATATGTATGTATTTAAGCAAACCATCAGTATCTTCTTGGATAAACACTTGAGAAATAACAAGAAAAGTTTTTCCTCATACACGACATGCTCTCCCTGAGCATGGCACTTCCCAGTTCTTCCTGACGACATGCATGAATATCCTGCTGCTGCTACACAGTCAATGGCTCAAACTTTATTATTTGTTTTAATATAACACTAATATTTTACTAATATTTATAATTAAAGCAGTTTTATAATAGCACATTTTTTGTAACAATTAAACAGTCAAAAAAGGTCTTAATGATGATTCTCTTTTTGAGCCAGAGGAATTTGGCTGCTAATTACTTTAGTCACCCTACAAAATCCCAGTGTCAAATGCAACAGCTCGCATCACTTTTTAAAGAGGTAAACTAGGGCATTAAAAACATTAGAGCGTGCCATCTTCACAGAGATGTAATGGTTAAGAGTGCCTATGAAAACCTGTGAAAGTATACTTCAGATGACCTTACCTATTTGAAATTAAAGCTCATTAGTCCTTGTTATGAAAAGGAACAAGAAATTGAGTAATCCTACTGTCTTATAACCCCTATTCAAGAATTAAACACATGGAAGTTCATGGCAGGACAGTTATGATTCTCATCATTTAGTTGACAGTAAGAATTGTGGGAGCAACAGCTGTAATACAGCACAGTTTGGGGGTTCAGGACTTAAAAGTTCCGTCAGGTAACAGAAAATAGGAAGGAGAAATCAAGCGATGTCACTGGTGAATCAGTGTTCAGAGAGCAGAGACTAGAATACACATTTCAGGGGCATGGATCGCATGATAAGAAGCACATATAAATATATCATATTCATATATAAAACATTTTAGTGTTTTGTCTTTGCCTCTGACACTTCAGTGAAGTTCTATTAATTCTCAACTAATTGGCTGACAGCCCTGTGCTTTAGGTTTTGTGCCTACTATTACAGTAGCTATGAATTACAATGAACCATAGGCCCTGTCATATCATATTACTTAGGTCTGACATCCAAATGATAAATTGGATTTTTTTGCCCATTGCCACATTCATGGCACCTATATTTTGAATTTTCACTTGGCCTTTCACAGCTGGCAAGCAAGTTCAGAGACAACTAACTCCTACCCTGTGGTTAATTCCTCCATGTTAGTCAAAGGCTTGTTCACTAAGCTGTAACAGAGCTTTTACTGGTGATGTTCTAGCTCATCTGCTAGATGAGCAGTAAAATATATAAACAAGACAAAACAAAACAGAGGTTAAAAGCCAGATCTTAAGCTATAGTTGGATGCATACAGAGGCATGTGTACACCTTTCAGGGTTTTTCAAAAGTTATCTTTTACTGTGACCTAGCTTCTAATACACCATGATTTTTTAAAGTAGTAGTAACTATAGGATGCAATTTAAAACCTGCAGCCTTCAAATAAGCACACTCCAGTACCAACAGCAAAAGAAAATACAGAAGGTTTGAGGATTTATCTGTTGTCTCCATGAAGGTTTGGAATCCTGTATTAAGGTGCATCCTTGCAGAAAGAAACCGTTGCTATCCATGTCAAAGCGACTCATGATACAGCTTGGATAAGTCTACATGAACGCAAGCTGCTCTTCTGATAGTAGGCTCATGTTAATGCTGTCATGGAATTTTTACCCCCAGATAATCAACTTACAGATTTCTTTCATATATCTAAAAGAAAACCCAAATAAGACAAAATGAACCCTCAAAAAATCAAGTATGGCAAGAACCAAAATTGCACTAAGTAGATGTTAGTATAGTCAGCAACTGTTTCTCCACAGAGATTGTAGAGTAGCCTGTTAATACAATAATACCATGAAGAGCAAGGCCTGTGGTCTTATGGACATAACACAAATTAATCTACACATGCGTCCTGATAATCACAACGTTGACTGGGGTGGGCACAGAAGATAGGAAAGAGATATACAACTAAACAAAAGACCACTCCAGTAATGAAAGTCCAGAGAGAGTCAATGTGTCACCAGTACATGGCCTACGACTGCAGAACATCTTCAGCTGAGCCTTTTCCAGCTCCACTACAAATCCATTGATTCCAATGGAGGCCAAAGAGAAGAGGTGAAGATGGAATTAAAAGTAGACAAATATGAGGATAAGAGAGATAAGGAGGCAAAAGGAAAAACATGAGAAGTAAAACAAAAGCACTCTGATAGCAAGAATAGAATTTGTTTCCAGGTAGCTTATTTTGTAATTCTTATTTCCCACCTGGATTCATATCTATGGTATATGGATAAAGCTTATCTTGCATCCGGTGTCCCTAGAGAACAAATAGTTAGTCAGGGAGGGGAAGGTACAATATCTTATCTGAAATCCTGCTCTCAAATTTATGTCACAGGAAAGCAGGTTTACTACCTCCATCATTCTCAGTTTTGAGAACACAATTCAGCCAAGTCTGTAAGTAACCCAGCAAGCTCTGCAGTAACTTTCACAGGGTATTGCTGGATTTCTATCGCTAAATGGCAAAAAGCAGTCCGAACATTAACAGAATGAATTGTGTGCATCTGGACCCTCATTTTCAAACAGCTTTTTAGAAGCATAAAGTGACCATGGGAATAGCACTAGGGTACACAGACTTTGTCAAAAGGGACCTGCCCAATACTGCTTTCTAAAATGTCTTTTCTCTTAGCATAGCTTCCCTCAAAACTGTTGTAAAGAATAGCCTCTCCCTGTGCCCCACTCAAAAGAAAAGATCTCAAGAGACGTGCTTTGCACCACATCTGCAGGCTGACCGGTATCTGAACTGCAGAGGGGGTACCCATGGTGCAGACACAGCCTGGCTGGCAAACGTACTGTTACCTGGGTGTCTCCACACATTCAGTTGCACCAGTGTGATAGAAGAATTAAAATATCTGAAAGAAGCCTGTGACAAATAGCTAACCTCTTCTTTTATCCTCCATAGCAGCAACACAAATCTTTTGGCACACATCACTTAAAATTTGCCTAAATTATTCTGCACAGTCTGTATCTAACCCTCCTGGTATGACAGCCTTAAGAGATTAGCAAAGGAAAATTCATTTAATGTACCACTGAAAGATCCCATGGGTCCAAATAGTCAAGACCTTGTGCACTGAAATTAGGAAGCAATGCCTTTAAAATGGGAGTGCCTCGAGTTTAAGATTAGCAAAGAAAGAGCAGAGGAGAAATTTTCCAAATGCAATCTTGTAACAATGAATAAATATGTACAGTAGTTGAGAAGTTGAACAAAATAGAGTAAAGCACAGTAAAATGTTTGTGTGCAGTCTGGGGGGAAAAAGCATTTTTAGAAAAAAATTGAAAATTTCTATACAGCAAAACCTGCTTCCCTTTGATAATCATTAAAGGATACCGAACTAGTTTAGTGGATCTTTTCTGCTAGCCTTTGTGGCAGAGTGGCCAAGAAAGTCACTGTGTGACCAGAACTGAGAACTTAAACACCAAACACATCAACCCCAGGGCCCAGAGCACAACAGCATGAGGAGGACAGTTTCACTTGCAGCTGGACTTCATCCTTCCTTCCTTAAAAGAGAAGGCAGGCCCACAGGTTCAGATGCTTTCTGCTTGCCCATGAATATTTCTCTAATCCATATGATATTTATTATAGTTTTCCTGTACTATATATGAAGTACCATGCATCATCAAGTAAGTAAGAGAATACATGGAATTATATTAGAGTGGTAATCAGACTTCCAGATACTGTTCGTCACAAAGGAAGAAACTGTGTTTATCATCGGTATGTGGGAATAATTGGCCTGTGCTGACTTTCTAACGCCTTTTTTCTACTTGCTGTTCTAACTGTTTGTAAAGAAAAAAAAAAAGTCAGGGTACCTGTGTTAAACAGAACAGTGAGTCTTTCCCCAGTTGTTTGCAAGGTAGTATTTTAATTGCAAAGAATGATAGACATTATTTTGAAGGAAATATAAGAGAAATATAAAGGCTTCCTTGTCCATGTTTTCATTTCTTCCATACCATAATAACAAGAAAGTCAAAGCCTTTTGCCTTCAAACTGGACAGGTAAATGCACGCAACTGCAGCCTGTAAGTGGCTTAATCATACTATAACAACTGCTCAATACATTTGAACTTCAGAAATCATTGTCTTTTCACCTATTCAAAACCAAAATTGCTTGTGCATTTGTAGTGTTCTTGAGCAAGTATGTCATCATGTACCTCTCCTTTGGAAAAGGCTGTCCAAAATCTATATTTAGCCATTACAAACACACTAGTCTTAATCTTCTTGGCATAAACGTAGAAGGCTGTCATCTCCTGAGAACAGTCTGGGGTTTTGTCTCAATGTTTTTTCAAGTGATAAAGCAAAACTGTGGCATCTTATCTAGCACTGAACTAACAGAGTGTTAGCCACACGGGGGAAAGACTTTAAACATTCATTAATGTTTTAAAAAAGGTTTATGAAATGCAGTCAAATAACTGTGCCTAAGGTTAATTTATGTTTTCACAGCTATATACAGCAGGGTGACTTGATAGTTTGTCTTGATGTCCTGGCTGTGAGAACAAATCTGGTGGTTCAATTTGAAAACAAAGTGCTAGAGTACAACTAAACCATTCAGGCAAAATGCAGTATTGAGTACTACAAAAGTGCCCAATTAGTACCGCTGTCCCTGAAATAAGAAAAATTGAATATGCTGTGAATTAATGTTGTGAATAAATACATTTTCTGTATTTACTATTCTACTGTAAATTTATGGGAAAAGAATATAGAAAAACCTGGATTCTCAGCTGATGTAAACTGGCACAGATCCCTTGAGTTAAAAACTCTTCTGAGTTCAGTTGTGCAACACCTACATCATAGCTCATATGTTCACAGGTTCCACGTCCATTGGATGTAGGTAGGCCAACACTTTGACCCAAACCTGAAATTATCAATAAGAAATACCTACTGCTTTTTTGAATCATAGGATGTTTTAGGTTGGAAGGGACCTTTAGAGGTCATTTAGTCCAACCCCTCTGCAGTGAGCAGGGACATCTTCAACTGGAGAATGTTGTTCAAAGCCCTGTCTAACCTGACCTTGAATGTTTCTAGGGATGGGGCATCGACCACCTCTCTGGGCAACCTGTGCCAGTGTTTTACCACCCTCATAAGAAAAAATTTCTTCCTCCAGCCTAAATCTACCCTCCTTTAGTTTAAAACCATTACCCCTTGTCCTGTCACAACAGGCTTTGCTAAAGAGATTGTTCCCGTCTTTCCTACAGTCCCCCTTTAAGTACTGGAAGGCCGCAATAAGGTCTCCCCGCAGCCTTCTCTGCTCCAGGCTGAACAACCCCACCACTCTCAGCCTGTCTTCATAGGAGAGGTGCTCTGGCTCTCAGATAATTTTTGTGGCCTTCCTCTGGCCCCGCTCCAGCAGGTCCATGTCCTGTCTGTGCTGGGGGCTCCAGAGCTGGACGCGGCGCTGCAGGGGGGTCTCACCCGAGCGGGGCAGAGGGGCAGAACCCCCTCCCTCGCCCTGCTGCCCACGCTGCTGGGGATGCAGCCCAGGGCACGGTTGAAAATGCACTCTTTCTGTGGAAGCAACGTCTAGGAAGAAGTGGTTGTATGTGACCTCTTCCATCAGACAGCAGATCTGATGGTAGTGTCCAAACTGAGGGAAGCAGACCTTGAGAGACAGTTCTCAGTTTCTTGGGAATGGGGATGGCAGCCAGCTTTGTGGGTTACTGTGCAGGTCTGTGAACGCTTACAGATTTTGTTAATTGATCCAGTTGCATTAAGTCTCCTTCCTCAGCCCTGGGCATTAAAATCATTCCCTTTCATATATGTTGTTAGATGGAGAAATAGAGAAATACATTTAAGATCCACATCTTTACAAATTTTAACAATATTTATGAATGGGACACCTCCTTTTCCAAGTCATACAGTGCTTTATGTCCACCTCAGCACATGGCTGTCCTTTTCCAGATACTGCAAAACACCCAAAGTTTGCTGAGGCATACCAGTGTTGACTGATCACAATCCATCAGCTGCTACAAAGCACAACCAGCCATGACACATACTGGAGTTACAAGATCTTAAAATCTGTTTGACAAAGTTGTTTTTCTCAAGAGACATGTTTTCAATCCACACAAAACTTTCTGAGGACGTTTGTTTTTCAGAGAAAGAGTAGCCTTCTTCAGTTTATCTTAAACTTGATCCTGATCTGCTTAAGATAAGGCATTCCTAAAATCATGTCTAAGCTCAATCTGGCCCTGAAGACAACACCAAACTCTGCATGCTTGCCAACACCACGGCAGATGATCAGTAAGGTAACACAGTCTGCTTCTAGTGGTTAACTGCATTCTGGGGGCAAACACTTCTACAGCAGTGAGCATGACATAGGTGACGATGACAATGTCCATACCTATCAAAGTGCGTGGGCATGCTCTTTCAGGTATAACATGAGCCAAAAAAAATTGGAAATGCAATAACCTGCAATAAGCAAAGCCAATCATGAAATTGCAACTAAAATGGCAATATTTTAATTTCCCCTTACATGAAATACTATTTTCCTTTTCCTCCCAGAAGTTTTCAATTTCTTTGATGCATTTTTTTAAGAAATTGCAGCTCAGAAAAATGTTATCCTTTTAAGTACATCACCACAGAACTATGACACGATAATTTATATGGAACATTAAGCAATACAGAAGTTATAATGGGAACTTCTCTCTACTTCTCTTGTCATCTGTTCTGTGAAGCTGGAAGACAGTAATTTCAAAAAACCCATGAAGGTAAATACTTTTTCCACTCAAAGCATAATAAACCTATGAGAACTTACGGAATGAGTATCATTGAGAAAAAAAATCAGCCCAATTTTTTAAAAGGGAACAGATGTTTATTTCAATAAAAAGAACTTCTTGAAGTGTTATAAAAGAGATTCTTAAAGTAAAATTTTGGAAAGGGTTTAACACATTGTATCACAAGATATGGTAGCCACAAATATAAGAGAAGCAGCAAAAAGAAATATTTCCTGTGAAAGCAATTATCACAGTGTTTCTCATATCTTCTCCTAAAGTACCCAGCACTGGCCACTGGCAGAGAAAGATATTAAATTAGATTGATTTCTGTTCTGCTTTAGCACAGCAATTTCTTCATTTCATCTCCCTTCACCCCTTTCAGTACTGTGGATTTAACTCAAAAAACCATCTTGCTCGCAATAGCTAAATATAACGTTAAGCTCCAGTTATTCCTAGTCAAAGGATGTCACAATTTTGCTAAGGTAGGACACTAATGAACTTCAAGTTTCAAAGAAAAAGACATTAAAAATAATAAATCATATATTAAGACTGACAAATACTAGGGTAGTTTAGCATATTTTTCCCTTTCTTATTTGCAACATGATTAATGGCTTATGTGGATTCTGAATTTGTCTGTGTGTTATTTCCTGGGAACTCAAATTTTATCCTTCATAGCCCAACATTTCTGGCAGAAGTATTTGTACAGCAGTGTGATAAATTGGACTGGGGCACAGAGTTTATTGTTGTTGCATTATTTTCATCCTGATCACCTTGCTCACCTGGGGCCATGTGAAAGCACTGGCAGCAGGGCGACATCGCACAAGGGTGGCAGTGCTTTGCTAGGGACCGGGAAGGACAGGACTGTGCCTTTCCATAGCACCTTTTTGTGATGGTGGAACATCAGGCCAAGATATTACCTGCATATCTTGGTCATGTTTAATAAAGTGTTGGCTTCAATGGACATTTAAGTGCAATGGCAAATGCACGCTTGCCATTGAATGGCAAAAATATATTTACCAGTGCTGCATGCTACCTGGTCAACACATTTTCATAGGAAGAGCTATAAAACTTTCCTGAAAGGAAAACTCTAAAGACTGTGGTCAGAACAGGGAGAGAACTTCCAAAAATTAACCCAGGTAACAAAAGCTTCCTTCCTTCCTTTCTCTACCCCGAATACAAGATAATACCTGTGTACTTTTGAACACCTTGCATCTAAGTTCCAACTGCACGACAGCAGCTGTGGGAGCCACAGAGAGGCTGTTGCCCCACGGATGCACATGGTACCATGTACCACAGGCCAGTTACGCAGCAGGGAAAACTTGTTTCCTTTCACACTGTACTTGTTCTGTACTGATCCTGCAGAAGAGAGTTTGACATTTCAGGTAAAAACAACATTATTCTTCCGCAGTTTTGATGTCCCAGAACAAGGCTTTGAAAACCATTTTTTTAAACAAAAATGCAATAAAAATATGCCACTTGATCTTGGACAAAACAAACAACCCTCTTCTGCACCCTAGCATACCATTACAACTTAGGGTTATAACAATCAGACCTCAAACTATTAGAAATTTCTTCAACCCTGTATCCCCTAGGGGCTTCTTTTATAAGAAAGCCTTTGTGTGGTTGAGTACAGTAGCTGAAACAGCTGAAATCACTCAGACCATAGAGAATAATATTTTTATTTTAATCTTTCAAAAGGTCAGTAAAGCTGAACAGGAGTAAATTACATTGCTAAAAATGCATTGTCTGTCAACACAGCACACCTTCACAGTTGCTTTCCTCAGTCTTTGTTAAGTCTGTGTTATTCAGTCCAGGAATTTTGCTGGATGGGATGTGTTAGGTCTATTTTTTTTTTTTTAGACCAAATTTCAGGATTTGTGGGAAGCAATGGTACCTCTTTTGAAAGGGAGACTTCCCCCCTCCTTCAATAATACATAAATATTTTTATTTACAGTCATTCTAGTAAAATATTTGATTTCCATTCTGCCTTGCCACCAAACAACAAATAACAGCGTTAAGCAGAGGACCATGCCAGTATGGGAAAATCTCTGCAATCAAAACAAAATACAAATTGGCTCCTAGTCCAGTCTGCTCTTAAATACCTGAGCAGCAGTGGAGAGATTGGACTTCCAAGTATTTACATTGCAGGGAGGTGTTTTCACCCCAAACAGCTAGCTAGCACAGCTCACAGCACAGGCTCCACATCACAGCAGAGGGCTCAGCATAACTCTCCAGCAAAGGCTGTAGGGCAAGTAGCTAACCGAAAGGGCACCTCTGCCCTGTTCCCCTTTCCCCTCCACCTTTTACCACTCATTACCCACTGAACCCCAGATCAGACAGTCTCAGTTTAGCTGGCTGATCTGGTAGGACACTGCTCCTGCCAAAATCCATGATAGCTTCCCACTAGAACAGGGAGCTGAAGTAACCTAGCTCCCAGCTGCAGGGCAAGGGGCAGCAGCAGCCAGACCACCCCTGTCAAGTCAGCTCCTGCTATACACAGAAGCCAACCTACAGGACACCAAAGACGCGTGCTTTCCATCAAGCCTCAAATACCTAGCATGGTGCAGCCCAGCATCCATTGATTTTAAATAATCCTGCAGCATTATTAACTGGAGATAAAATAATGTATAGCTACACTGCCTGGTAGAATAACTCTTTCCCCTGCCTATGGATTGTTTCAAAAGGAGGAAAACTTAAGATAGAATTAATATTTTTTTATATTTGATATAATCAGCTTATACTAAGTCTGATGGTGACAAGGACTTCTGCTGTCCTGGATATTCAGCATAAAGCTATTAGATGTCATCAGTAATAAAAATCAGAGAATTTTTGTTTACCAGTGGAGATCAACACTTGTTAAAGATAATATTTCTGTATGAAAGTGCCTGCAAATTTGTTTTTTTTTAAAAAGGTTTTGTTTTGACAGATCTCTATCTGATAATATATTGTTATATATGAGAATTTCTGCATTGTCTTACACTAATATACTTTGTGAAGGTATTTGGTAACTTAATTGAACTTTTAAAGAAACCTAAGAAATGATTTATACTGAAACCTGAAATAAAGTTTATAAACTTTGTCTACATTTATGCAAACTTGTACAAAACACTGCACAAGCAGAGATTTTAAAAAGGCCCTAAAAAGACCAAAGTCAGCATGTGAATTTCTATGGCAATGGCCATATAAATCAGCCACAATAATGTGCATACAAATGCTTTTGCTAATTAGCTACCTTTTTTCCTCCCTAAGCTGCTCTGCTTAAAGGCTGGTACATCCTTTAGACATAGGCAAATTAGGTGATTCACATTCTCATGAAAAAGTGTCTTTGCATTCGTAATGCCAAGGAGGTAGATCTGGTCTCCTGCTGCTTCTGGAATATAAAAGAGTGTAAACCCTCAGTTCAGAAATACCATTCTATTTATTGTCCTTACAGATATTACTTGAATGAGTAGAAAACTATGGAAAAACAGAGAAGTCATCTGTGAGCCTTTTAGTCATCAGATACCGTACTATCTTAGAAATTATTCAGTGGTTACTGATTTAATATTTTAGAATTTTCTAGACAATGCAGGTGCTCATAATTGCTTCAAGAAGCATAAAGAAGAAGCAGTACATGTGTCTAAGCTGTGTTGAGTTCACATCCCCCAGAAGAGAGTATGCAACACTTGTATGAGAATTTGAGTTGAGAACATGAACCCAAGGGAGAGGCATCAGGACCTCCAGCAGAGCATTGGGGTGATTACAGCTGCATAGTGAGAATCGGCCTCACCTTCAGTCCTAGGAAGAAATTTGCCTCCTATCCTAGTGGGAGTCACTGCAAGCCAGCTTCTCGACTCCAAAGTGTCTACTTGCTTTTGCCAGTAATAATGTCATGCTACATCATTTTACCAAAACAAAGGAAAACTTCCAACACCCTAGTCTTGGCATGAGAAAGCAAAACTTCATGGAATCTAGGTGCCTATTTGCTGTTTGGTTTGGGGTTTTTTAATGTGTTTGTGAATGTATGCTGTTTCTACAGGATACTTCAAAGACATTCACATTTCAAGTTAAAGAGGTGGCTAAAGTATTTAGTGATAATCAAAGGCTAAATGGAATACCTAACTAGCACTTGAGAAATTGAAACTTTCATTTAAGAGCTTAAATACAAAGGAACATTCAAAAAACCAGATCCTTTCTTAGCTAGAAATATTTTTATGGCATTCTATATTTTGTATTACATACTAAGAATTTACATTGTCATCAAGGATATGTGTAGGCTGTCTAGATAAGAGTCCTTTTCTATGCAGGTATTTATTTTGCACAGTAAATTAAATTAATATACTTTTCAGTTGCTATGCATTACAGAAAGATGCTTTTAAAACATGGAAAGTTTGGGTTTTTTTTGTATGTTTACCCGCTAACATTCTTTGTGCTGGAGAAATGTGACTTGAATAACATTAAAATATCAATAATCTAATGCCCACATAAACATTATTTCTTAAATGGTTGTTGTCGTAAATACTTCAGTATCTCTTTGGCTTTATAAGAAAAAAACCCTTGACATTTTCTAGTGCTGTTTCCTAACAAACAGGTCGACACCGAGGTAGCAGAGTACCATAGCAAGGAGTAACTAAAGTGCATCATCTCCTTTGTGATGAAAACAGCAATTGTGAAAAAGCAGATAAAGCATTTTGTAATTCTCATAGCAACAGGATTCTTATAACCAAAATGAGTGGGATTATCAGAGGAAAAGCAAAGTTTAGGGAAAGGCTTTGCTTGGAAGGCAGGTCAGCTGAGGGAAAAGCCCCATCCTCCAGCAGTGTTCACTCAGGGCTGCATTAATGCAATTAAATTTGTCTATATAGTTGGTTTGCTGCAGTTGCAGACTGCAGAAATAGTCCATTGACAGCTATCCTTTGAAAGTTTGCATTTTCGGTTTAAACTGAATGAGCAAATAGACTTCAGTTAGTTTTGTTCATCTTTGCTTAAGGCTATAAAGTCAAAAGAAAAATATAGGGTTTTTTTTTAAGTTTGCTGAGATTTACTCTTTACGTATAATATTTAGTTCTTATCTGTTGAGTAAACTAATAAGATCCACTTAAGGAAGGATTTCTTTTTTTTACTAGTGCTAGCACATTTCAACATTTAATAATCTTAAAAGTGCTTTTCACAATAGTTCACAGAATTGCTTAAAATTACTATCACTACCCTCTAGTGAATTGGTGCTGTCAAATTAAAAACTCTTCTGACAATTCCATGCTGGCCCTAGAAACCTGCTTCCTACTTACATGGGAGTAGACAAGGAATAACTTCATTTAATCAAGTTACAGCTGTGTAAAAGAAGAGAGAAATGAGTTCTAAATATTGCTAAAAATGCAGAGTTTCCATTCTCCAATAGGCTGAGAGAGGCAAGAAACTGTTCATTACTGCAGATGTAACTGGCTAATTCTCCTTTCCTGTGGCCTTCAGCCAGAGCTGAGCTTTCCAGATACTTGTCAGCCTTCACAAACACACAGCCAATGCTATGGACACCATCATGCCCACTCAAACACTGAAGTGCTTTTAAAGCTAGACAGACTGTATCAAACACTAAATATACATGTCACATACAGACCGACCAGAAAGGCATATCAAGTCACAAGTAGGGGTCTGTGGTGGGTTGACCCTGGCTGGAGGCCAGGTCCCCACCAAAGCTGCTCTGTCACTCCCCTCCTCAGCTGGACAGGGGGAGAGAAAAATATAATGAAAGGCTTGTGGGTCGAGATGCGGACAGGGAGAGAGCACTCACCAGTTACCACCACGGGCAAACCAGACTCAGCTTGGGGAAGCTAGCTTAATCTATTAGCAATCAAATCAGAGTAGGGTAATGAGAAAATAAAACCTAAATATTAAAACACCTTCCCCCACCCCTCCCTTCTTCCCAGGCTCAACTTTACTCCCAATTTTCTCTACCTCTGTCCCCCAAGCGGCACAGGGGGANCGGGGCCACAGCTCCTGCCAGGAGCCTGCTCCAGCGTGGGCTCCCCACGGGGTCACAGCCTCCTTTGGGCATCCACCTGCTGTGGCGTGGGGTCCTCCATGGGCTGCAGGTGGATATCTGCTCCACCATGGACCTCCATGGGCTGCAGGGGCACAGCCTGCCTCACCATGGTCTTCATCACAGGCTGCAGGGGAATCTCTGCTCCAGTGCCTGGAGCATCTCCTCCCCCTCCTTCGGGGACCTTGGTGTCTGCAGGGCTCTTCCTCTCATGTATTCTCACTCCTCTCTCCGGCTGATGTTGCAAAGGGCTTTTTTCCCCCCTTCTTAAATACGTTATCCTGGAGGCACTACTACTGTTGCAGATGGGCTCAGCCTCGGCCAGCGGCAGGTCTGTCTTGGAGCCGTCTGGCCTTGGCTCTATCAGACATAGGGGAAGCTCCTGGCAGCTTCCCAGAGAAGCCACCCTTGTAGCCCCCCGGCTACTAAAACCTTGCCACGCTATCCCAATACAAGGACATATGATCTAATGCCATTCATCTAAATGTACTGCTGAACTGGAATGAAGAGCAGATGACCCAGAGACTAATAGGTACTACAAACACCAAAGATGCTAAAATGGCAAAAGATTTCTACATGTCAGTGTTCACTACTGAAATTTATATGTTGGAAAATTGCAATTACACTCATTCTAATGTTTTAGAATTACTTTTCTGTTGTTTTTTTAAATGTTTAAGTCATTTTAGCTACCACATCTATCCCCAATGCATCAATGTATCTTGCAATATGGGCACGGGTCCCAGGAAAGACACTATGATAACAAGATATATATCTTAAGGTCTATGCAATTCTAGCTAGTTTTCCACAATCTGCATGCTAGACTTTATTAAAGAACAACACTGAGAACTGTTTCTATGAGTTGTTTGTCTTGCAGGTGACCCGCATAACTAGGGTGACTGCCCATTTCTCACAAAAGTTTCTCATAAGTCAGGACCCTTTTTTTTTTTTTAATGGAAAGGTTTCCATTTTATTCAATCTTCTTTTCCATTGTGACCTTCAGAGCTCTTTTTTTTCCGATTCTTTTTTATCTGTTCCTAAATGTAGTATTTTAAAATGCAGGTCTAATATGTGGCTAATGTGTGCGAGTCAAATTCAGGGTGCCAAAAGTGTAATAAAAGCCAGTTTTAAAACTTTGGTTTCCATAGCTCTGATACCTTCACATAACACCATTTCATTTAGGTGAAATCATGACAAACTATATAATTCACCATTGGTATGCAGCCTTAGTGGTGATTTGTATTACAGATGGTCTATACTGATTTTCCCAACATTAGAATAGAAACTACTCTTTTTTTGAATTGGAACATCAGTATCTTTCATTTAATGTCAGTGGACTTCCAGTGTCTCACAAGAGCCTGGCCCAAACACTTCTGGTTTCTTAGGGATGGAAGAACAGTGTTTGAAGTGTCTGAAAAATTTCTACCTCAAAGGTGTTTTTTTGGTTTGGTTTGGGTTTTTTTTCTGTTTATAGTTTGTTAACTGAGGAGCAAGTTAAAAACATTACATAACATATGTATTGCAGTCATCAACTGCTGTAAATTGAGTTTTATTGTTTCACAGAACAATGCAGACCTAAACAATATTGGTCAGTCGAGCAGCTTTTAAGCCTGTCAAAAAGCAACACCTCTCCTGATAAAAGTAATTCATCTTGCTTTTCCATCCCTCCAAAAGATCAGCCTCTTCCTCCCCATAACTGCAGTGATTTCCCTGTCTCTAAAGAGCAGGCAAAAACAGTGCACCAGAGAAGCCAAGCGGCCTTTTCTCTCAGATGTATGCTTTTCAAGCAAGCCCCTTTCTTTCACCCCGTTGAAGGAAAGTTCGCGACCAATGACATTGGCGTCATTTTTTACTTCAAAGACGCAATTGCCAACAATTTGAATTGATCACCCATGCACCTCATCTCTTTCAAGAAAGTAGATGTTTTCTTTACATCAAGAAAAGTTTTTCCATGCTTCACCTGGTGTCCGCAGTTTCCTACCATAGTTGAACAGCTGCTCAGAACAGGCAATGCTTGGTAATACTTCCTTAAATATACTTTTATGTGGAGGATAAAGAGGTTGGGGCTGAGTCAGTGCACCTACACCCCTTTATATAACCAGAAACTTGGCACTTGTCTAAGCTGATCTACACGTATATTAAAGTGGTCTTTGCAGTACCCCAGAGAAGCCACAGATTTACACTGGCAGTGTAATACAGCCATCACTGTACATAGCATCCCACAAATCTCTCTAACAACTTAGCATGCAGCACCTTGCTTGTTCCCAAGCCTTCTTCCATGGGACCAGATGAGAGGGACCCTTTTTTTTGTCCAAACTCGCACAGGCATTGAAACTGCATCTGCCAAATCAAAGTTAATACAAAGATAAGAGTATTTTTCTAGCTTAAAGCTATATGAAAACAAGAACAGAAAAGACATCTTGCTGACTATAGTATAACTTATTGTCATTTAATATGGCCTACTTCTACTCAGAAAAAAATATCATTTCTCAGCAAATGTTTGTTCTTCATTTAGGAGCAACCATTCAAAGGACTACCGGTTGAGCCTGACATCCAACTGTTGTAGCTGGTAGATAAACAAATGGCACATCTTTTCTGGACCAAAACAATGCCTTTTCTAATGTATAGCATAGAGGTAAAATTTTACATGAGCATTTCTATCATCCCTGATCAATTCTCCTTTGTATCCATCTGCTTCTATAGTTTTGATCTCTGTGGGGCTGATAAACAGGCTCAGGACTTTTCCAAAGTGTTCCTATGATTTTGAGTCACTCCATCAGCTGTATTTGCATGCTTATGCAGATGCGAGTGCTTTTTCTGCTTTCTTGCTCCTCTTTATGGCTTTCTCACTTCCAGATTGCAGGCAATTGCCCTGTTGTGTGCCAAGCATTCAATCTTGATAGATACCAATTTTCCGTAATATACACAGAGGGCATCCGTCATGGCTTCTCCGTATAAATTACATCTAAATTGTGCGTAGATAAAACATAAATCATTCATGCAAAAAGTCATAGGTGGATAACTGCGTAGTGCTTGACAGTAGTATTTTCTTTTTGCTGAAAATTAAAAATATATATGTAGTCACCCACGCACAAATGTTTACATCCAAGCCTAGAGTGAAACATTTATTTGGAAACACAGTAATGTGTGATGTAAATTTAGTGCAATAGAACATTAATTTAGTTGTAAATACTGAGGATTTCACTGACTGTCACTGCATAAAGGTACTTCTGGGAGCAGTGCATCACTAGGAGAAAGGCAGAAGGCACCATTCAGGAGCAAAAGTATTTCCAGATACAGGTAACTGGACTGCTACCAAGGGCAGCTGAAAACAACTGTGGTAAAATTGATTGTATTCTATAGGAGTGTGTGGCAAGACTGAAATACGTAACTACAACGATACACTGTGCGCAGCAATCTGTTAAGGGCTGCAAAGTAGCACAGTGCTGTTGTGGCACATCTTTCACCATCCCACCAGTCCTCTCCTTGCTGTCCTCTCTCTGGCCTCCTTTGTCCCTAGATGTGCCATCCTGTTCAGCACTAGCCCAAGCTTTTACACTAAAGAAACTGCATTTCGTCTGTGCAGAAACACCATGCAAAAATTCTGTAGTGAAAATATCTAATTCTTTACTTCACAAGGAATAAAATTAAGCCCATATTTCTTTGGCTTTTTGTTTAGTTGGTTTTGAGGTTTTTTTTGGTATCGTTAGGCATCTACTTTTGAAGATTTGAGCCATAGTTAACAGAAGCCTCTTTGGTCACCAATCACATAACCTTTAAAACCCCCACTGGTTAACTGATGTAATCAGAAATCACACTTAAACATGAACTGCCACTTTCAAATGCAGACATTACAAGTGAACACCTAAAAAGAAGTGACATGGCCAACATGGGTACCAAACACCTGACAACACATATGGCCAAAATCTCTGAGAGAGATGATGGTTACTTGCAACCGTCAAGTCACCTGGTTTTGATTGCCTAAATAGGTATGAAGATGACAGCTGATGGCTAGCCAAATTTGGCATGAAGGTCCAAAAATTGTATCATTACAAGACATGAATTAGTTTTAAAATTCTTAAGCTATAAATTTAATAACAGGTTTTCTGCTCCGATTCTTTTTCCACATTCATAATCCAACAAAAAGACCATTTCAGATAGCACGTTCTAAACAAGAGACTTTTTTCCTTTCATCCTTCACCTTTAATGAAATAAAAAAAGAACAAACCCCCAAACCTTTACACATACATAGGCTTCACTAAATCATCTCATTACTGAGGAACCACACCAACATCCATTACAATTATTAGATCAAGCTTTAATGCTGAAAAACTAGATGTAGCGACCTAGTGCTCAGATTTCTATGATGTAACCTAACATTATTATAGCTTGCATTCTTCCTTTCATGCCTCTCAAACACGTCTAAAAATGCCATTTCACACAAAGATTTAAAATTATAAAAATACGTTTGATCTAATTTCCAAAATCAGTTATGTACATTTAACTGCTCTCATTGTTACATGTTTCCCTAATAAATAAGAAAATTTATTTTAATTCTAAGATACTTAGTTATAAAAAGCATTGTTGGATTTTTTCCTTTTTTATTAACATTTTCCATTAAAGACATGCATAGTCTTCAGTTTTAGATGTGCTGTATGCCACTTCACTGAGCTTACATTCTGCAGGTGCATACACTGTTCATGACTTAAGTACTACTTTTTTATTTCTAAAGCCATCTACAATTATTAAACTCTATGAGAATAAATGTCCTTATTAGCATGAAGATTAGAACATCTTAGGTGCAGAAAAATGTCAGCTGCTTGTCAGAAGTCATTTTGAGTGTGCTCTCTTGACCCATTCCCAATTTAAAAGTCTGTTCCCATGGAACAGGACAGATAATGAGTGCAGCATGAAAACAGCCAGTAAATGAGCAATACAAGAAATTTGTCTTACTAATTGAAAGAGCATAAGCTAAGATTACAGTACATTAGCTAAGTATCCAAAGTGTTAGAAAATGTCATGAGAAATAAATAACTTCATCTTGGACTGTCTTTCTCAGGGATACAGAGAACACAGCACTGCAGAATAAGCAAGGGAAAGAGCGAAGCTACAGTGAGCTACGGTCACTTTATTTCTAAGTGAGAAGCCAACATAGGATGCTAATTTGTTTGATTTGTTTTAAGCTTTCCTGAATCCTCACATAGACAAAATCTTAATGATTCTTTCATCCAAACAGATTTAGAAATATCAATTGTATATCAGACAATCCTCCATGACAGAACTCTGCCATGCTGCCATTTGCAGTCCTGAGGACCCAACTACTTGGAATGGTGTAAAGGAACCTTTTGGCTTTGTTTTTGTTTTTAAACTCCAGGAAGACATACAAGTTAGGAAGCCAAAACATCATATTATAACAGAATTTTAGTAACAGCAAATTTACTAATGAGGGCAGAGTGTATGCATATTCATTAAATATGATAGGGTTGCTTAAGTTAGTGTAGCCAAGGGCAGCTGTAAGATTTAGTGAATATATTACTGTACTATATTTATTGGAATAATTATGCTGCTATTCACTAAAAATGAATATATACCCTCCAATAATAGGATGTAAGTATACATTTGGGATTAAAACCAAATAAAACACTGGTTAAATTCTGTTTTTTTTATTATTTAGGCTTTTACTTTTTAAATGACTGTATAGAGACAAGTGTGGTTGATATTGCGAGGGAATAAACCGTGCCACATATACCTTTTGAAATGTTATAAATAAAGAGCAGAAACACTATTACAATGACCTCATAATTTGACTTAGTAAGGGGAGAAGATTTTGAGTAGGACTGCACTGTGGTCACAATAACTTTAAGAAGATACTGCTGTCAGAAGACATGCTGATACAATTATCTTCAAAGCCCTCATCTATTTCATAAATTTTAAAACTGGGAGGCTTATTGTTCTCTGAAAAAGATTACAAGGGAGCCTCATCACTCTAACCTTAGGGGTAACCCTCTAATCTTGCCTTTTCAGATTTCAAATAGTCTTGGATTTTACATTTTAGACATCCACTTTCTGAAATTTTTTTCCCAGGTGTTTGAGCATTGCTTTCACAGGGTTGTAAAATCTGAAAGGTGGATGTGTTTTTCATATGTATTCATACCAGCACCTTATATAACCAAAGAAATGTTTTGTTCAATCCCAGAGAAATGTTTACGTTGAACAATGTTATGTTTATTTTTAAGCTGCCAGCAAACCTGGAAAATCATTCATTCACACAGCTTCAGTGCCCTACCTCTTTCCTGCATCCCATTCATCTTATGTGAAGCTGATAAACACATCTCCTTTCACGGATACGATCAGATACTGCCTAAAAATACCCCAGGATTCAGCCCAAAACAAAACTTCAGACAAAAAAAGTTCTGAAAAATCAATTAAAAATGCCACTAACTCTGGCAGACACTCTGAGCAGATACACCTGAAAAGACACTGGAAAGAATTATGTCAAACTCTCACCTGACAGCTCTGACAAGGCTGCCCAGGATGCAGAAGCTTTTCTAAACTTATTGTGCAATAACTTATTTCTTTGACTACAGGATCTGAGAATGCTCAGAGGGATTCAGAGGGTTAGACAACTTCAGAAGTTCTGTCATTCTTTCGGTAACACAGCTCCTGTTCATCCCTTTTTGGAGACCTGAATTCACCATTAACTTCAGAAGGCAGCAAGGAGAAGAGCAAGCCATGCTTTAATATTAAGATACTTCTCTTTTCTTTGCATTAACTCTGTGACAAAGGCCATGTAATTTTGTTAGGAATGCCTGTCTTCACATTTAACATCCTTCTCTGCTGCAACCATGTTTATTGTCAAGCCTCCGTAGGAGCCTCCTCCAATTACTGTAGGAGTAATACAAAAAGGTAAAAATAAATAAATGTAATTGAGGAGGCTGTGCTGATGTGCAGAAATCTATCCCCTTCAAGTATGAACACATACAGCTGATCTACATTTGTTGGCATCTTACCTATCTAAAGAAATAGATAAGACTCTTTCCGCTACTACTTGGAAATATTAACAAGCAGAGAGAATATTGCTAAAACTTGCTTACTCCTAGCAAAGTCATGGCTTTGAGAGATCCGAGATGGCTACTGTTAGATTTACTTCCCCCCACATCCCCAAACAGGTCTCTCTTTCAGCTGTAATGCCAGCTCCTCCAGAATGTGACTAGCTACTTGCATATACCCTCCAGAGCTTCTGTTGCTATTTTAGTTTGTAAAATTAGCATTATCCCTGCTAAAATACTACTTTTTTAGTTATTTGGGACCTCTACTTTTATGATTGCATTGTATCTTCAGACATTTCAGAAGCAATGCTCAAGCCCTCCTCCCAGTACCTGTGTAGGGTAGTGCCAGTTTTTGACATGGAGAAATCACTAGAAGTACATAGTGCCTCATGCTGCTGAAAATACTAAAACACCTATTTTGTATTTTTAATTATTTAGTGACAGTGGTACTATTACACACTCTGATTTTTTTTCTGTAGCAACTCCTTTACATTCTTTGAAACTACATAGCTTTTGTAACCAGTAAAAGTGCCGCTCGTGCACAGAGCAATATCTTGTAAAATGGAATTTAACAACTACAGAGAGTACTGCCTGGCCCAAGCCCACCTTCCCAGCTATTACAAGAGTATGTGATATTAATGTGATTGAAAGAGAAAACTGTCATGGGTGGATGTGGCTGCACGTTAGGAGGAGGACTATGTAATCATACCAGATACTCTGAGAGCTCACCCTCCAACAACTAATGCTAAAGCACCTTGTCAACCTCTCCCTCCAGGGTAAACCCATGCTTACTTATTAGTCCCTTTACTATGCACAACAGCATAATCACTTCTCCTTTTGACCAACTTACCTATCACTTCCATATTAGGAACTTATTAATTATTGATCTAGTTAATAGTAATATCCTCTCCCTCTTTATTAGTCAATGGAATCACTTTCTAGTCCTGGGTGAACAGCTGGGACCTATTGCCCTTTCATTGGGTTTCTCCCACAGTTTTACCTTCTTTTCCCAGTGTAGATATTCATGAAATGATTGACTTGGGCACTAGATGCACTCCTGCATCCTATCTTAAGAGCAGCTTTTAATGCATTCATTACTTTCCCACAGGTTATATTCTCTCTTCAGAAATATTAACTACTATGTTCCTGTTGGCAAACACTACCGTCAATACGTGCATCCCACAGAGGGTCTGCGCTGCACAGCCCTGCATAGTATTGCCCCAGGCTGAACAAGTCTCAGGGAGTGCCCCCTGTGCCAGCGCTCATGGGGGGCTGCATGGCAAGCAGCATGAGATTAACTGTGTCACGGGGTACATTTGTCTGTATTAAATGTCCAATTAATAACATAATAGTTCACTTGCTTTTGTTAGAAAAGCACTTAAAATGAATGGTTATCACTGGCATATGAATATTTGAGGATCATTTAAATTGTTAATATTTTTCCTGGATGTGTTTGTTTCTAGAGCTACTGTTTTTCAACGTGATGTGAAACTGAGGACTTCAGTTTATAGAGGTGATGCTTGATTTCCTTCAGCCACATTTAAAATCAGATGTCTTTTATCTTTAAGCTATGCACATTTCTTTGCATTAGTTCATCTTAGATTAACATGTATTTGTTTCATGGAAACACCACTCCAAACAACTCAAAGGAAAACTAAGCTTTATTATATTTTCCATTAGCCATAAGCACACTGGATATACGTATTTATTCAATAAGGGAAATGTAAAATTCTAGAACATTAATTGAACAAGTATTGCATTATATTATAGAACATTAATAAATGCTAAAAAAATCCCAAGGAAATAATAAGAAATGAATAATGATAATTACAGTACTCACACCACCATTAAGCAGAAACATATCAAAAAGAAACTGCAACATAATTATTCATTTATGAAATACACTCAGTATTTTAATGCCATACTAAGCATATAGTAATTATCTTAACAGTTAAGGTGAATTTCAGTTATTGCATATCTGTTAGTTAAAAATTGTCATTGGATCAGTTGTAGAGTAAATACAATTAATATATCACCTAAACTTTCTGGTAAAGAGTTATTAGGAGAGGGATATATACATGTCCTTTTAGATAATACAGGCAGTTTTGAAGTAATAACTAGGCCATTTTACAAATGCTAGCACTTTACATTTACAGAATGCATTATATTCAATCATGCTGGAACTATATAATTACAGGTGATTTTGCAGTTGTTTGTTTCATTTCTCAAACCATGATGGCACTTAGAGTAATGTAATTATTCACCTAATTATATAACATGGTTGTGATAAAGCATTTGGACTGTTCCACAATGACAGTTGAGAACATAGTTTGAACATATGTGTATATACACAGCTATAACATTATTCTAAAATAATCTTTTTTGTTAAAGTTATTCACATTTTAATCATCATGAGATGTTTGACAAAGGCTTAATAGTGTCATTGACTGAAATAAAAGCTCAAAGTACATTTTTCCATTTTGCAAGAGTAATTTTCTTTTATTTTTGTCCTACTTGCATTTTCCCATGGTGACTCTGATTTAGGGGTTGAATCCTTACAGCTAGACACCTACATCCCCTGATGGAGCTCACTGATGGCAGAACTCCAGCAAGACCTAGGAAATATTTCAACAGACTGCAACAGAGGTCTACAAAGGTACAGCCTGGAGAGTTTTGAACTGTACCATATAGTTATTTGCATCTAGGAATCCACGAATGCCAATTCTCAGCTCTGCTGAGAAAGAAGACGTTAGACTGGGCAGAATGCCATTGTATTGTGACTATATTGCAATAACAAGTTAGCACAGATAGTGAATGCAAGTTATTTTTCCTTTAGACAGCCCCACAACAGTCTGTAGAAACAGGATCTCTCTGTTAGAGAACGTGTTTCTGTTTCCAATTAGCAGGAAGAAAGGTTGCTGGTCATACCAAAGGTTTTTATTCAAAACTCTTTAATGGATAAGAGCACTCTGATCCACCCAATTACACAAACAGGCCAAATTAATTTGATTTGTTGATTCAGTTGATTCAACTGACCAAAGCAGCCTTCAGGGCAATGCCATGGTAGTTATCAGCTCTACAGTTTTCCTTTGGTCCTTCTCTTGACTGCAGAATCTGCAACTATAACCCACCCTTTTGAAAAGTACAGGACAAGTACTAGAGTATTCTTCTGACTGCATTAATGTATTTTTCTTCTGTCTTTAGAGATCAGTTATAACCACAGTACCAACCAGGTTCTGTTGGTTAAGCAAGACTTTGTACTTTGAGAGCTTTCTGTACCACAGTGTTTGTCCTTGATATGCTAAGCTCATTTTTGAGAGAGGAAAAAAATCTTTCCAGATCCCTTCTACTTGCTTACCCATCTTCCCCCCTTAAAAGTTAATACACATTATGCTAACAAGGGCTCAGAAGCTGTAGCTTTGTACACTGCAGAGTCCTTTGGGTGGGTTAATCAAGAGTGTAAACAGAGTGTAGAGCCCATGTGGTTGCTTCATGCATTCCAAAAGTTACTAAGCATTTTTAATATGGTTAAATTACAATGTCAGATTCCTGCATATGGTCCCAGTAGACTGAAAGCAAGTTATCCTTGTGTTCAGATTGAAGTTGACCTTGTTTGTTTGCCTTTAGTTTGGTATTTTCCTGCACTGCCTACTGCGAGTTTTTTGTTTCTTGCATTTCTTCGCTTAAGGTAAATATCCAAAAGAGGATTTACACACCTTTTCTGCCATTTCTCATCAGAACTTTCTATTTTGAAATTTTCACTGATCACAAGGAAAAAAAATCTCCTCAGCCTGCCAAACTGCTCCTTTTCACAAGTATACTTTTGTACTCCTGTTACTGAAACTCAAGTGTTTAACTGGAGTCTCATTAAAAAGTGAAGGCCAAAAAGGGCTTCAGTGCAACATCCCAAACCAGCTCAACTCACATGACTCTTCATGACAAATGTATATATGAACAGTCGGATAATTCTCAATGATCTCAGTATAGCAGTATGTGAGCAGGGTTAAGATGCAAGCAATTTCACCTACCAAAAGGCAAGAACATATACCACAGTAAAACCACACAAGTAGTGCACTGGAAGTTCAAATTATCATCTCTGAAGCCAAAGCATCAAGAACATCATCTGATATTAGGAAAGTAAATATTTTTCTGTAAGTGAACACCAAAATACAAATGGTTACAGTGACTTGTTTGCGATTAACACAAGTTTCCTCCCTCACAGAGCTGTTCAGTTTTTAAGGGTAAGCAACTGTAAGATACTGTCAACCAATAGGTGCATTATTCTGCATGAAAAAAAATAGCTACCGGTTGGAAATGTGAGATAACTCATGGAAATTCAAATAAAACTAATTCCTAGCAAAACGCTGAGCTCTTGGATGTACTCAAAAGAAATCATTTTGGCCAAAAATTATCTAGAAGTGAAAAGAGAATACACATTTGGAATGCAACACAATTCATTTATCCTGTGAATGTCTCACTTCTTTCCAGAATTATTTAATTCCAAATCAAATTCTTATATTTTGGATGCCTGACAAGAGCATGTTAAAAATTCCTGTAAGGGCTAAGCGCATAGTGGCTTTTCATTCTGAAAACAAACAGAACCGAGACATTTACAACCTTATCTGTGAAAGGGAATTGCCAGCTGGGGAGAAGTATTTGAAACTTAGTGCAACAACATCCAAACAGAAGGAAAAAACAGAGCTCCCACCTCTGTAGATGATTTTATGGGGGTTTCTGAATCCAAACAAGAAAGGATCCCTCTTTCTAATTAAAAATATGGTATGCATAATTATGATAAATAGGAAATAAAGCGAGATGAAATGTATTTAATCAAGTTAATAAGTCACAAGAGAAATATAAAGCCTCATACCAAGATGATGTTTTTCAACTCAGTGCTAGAAAGGAAACCATATTGACTATTTCTGATGAACATAAATAAAGTAACTATCCATATACTCAGGAAGAAATAAAAAAAAAAGGAGGTGTCTGATAACCCAAAACTGCATCAAAAATAGAGAACAACTAGCTTCTTGTGCTAAGGGATGGGAGGTTTTCTGGCTGGACACATTTACCAGCGTTCTTTGGTCCCAACTTGGTAAAAGCAATTTGCTTTATCAGTTGACAATTGTTTCTGTTCCTACTGAGCTCCAGCTCAGGTATGTATTACAAAGCCAAAGATGACCACATGCTTCATATTCCCCAAAACATTGCTCAAGAAAGCAGGCTTACAAGCAGGAAAGGAAAACATGCATATGTATATATGTATATGTATATATATACACAGGCGTGCACACACCCAGTAAGGTCTTTGACAATATTCTGATTTTGGGGAAAAAACCCAAACTAACTTTTTACTTCAACAATCCTTTGCAAAATGCAGTAGGAATACAATAATTAAAAGAATAAGGAGTGTTTCCTACAATTTTAAAGAAAATTACTATCTAAAACTGTAAACCACAAGCATTCAACCAAAATTCAGGCAGGCATTCCGGATCATATTCTCCCTTTTAGAACTAGGAAGAAACCTTGGCAGGGGTGGGGGAAGGCAGATGTAGTTCTAAATAGCCAGATAATGCTTTCAGGACTCTCCCAAGAGGGCAGTGGGAAATCTGCATAGCAGAGACTTGAACCTGAGTCTCCTGCATTCCAGATGACTGGTTTACCCTAATGTAAAGCTTCTCACTCCCTCACATACATGTTTTGGCTAGAAGTTCAATTTTTTTTTAAAACCTAGTCACTGAAAACTGATTTCCCGAAGAAGAATCCCATTGGGATATTTCCAAGAAAACTGCAAGAGCAATTACACTGATGTACAGCTATATACACACACACAAGCACAAGGGAGTATTGTCCATAAGACCAAGAGACTGAGCAGAACCTTCTGCCATGGGTATAAGCTGCACTGACAACTCTCCAAAGCATTTGACGTGTATGACAAACCACTGTCAACTCCAAATGTGATACTGTCAGCTTGTGAAACAGAAACACGTCACCAGGATTTTCAAACTTACTGATTAAAGGCACCTAAATATCTGACCTTCCAAGTTGTTTTCCTGGGGTTCATTAGTGCCAGAGAAACAGTCACAGCTTATGATTACTTGAAATCTTCTGTAACGTAAGAGGAAGCCTTAAAGAAAAGTTTAATTTAGGGGAAAAGAAAAGGTTAACTACTTGTTTGCTCTGTTGGAAGGACAAATAGTTGCCTCAGAGGGCAGAAGTCTGTCAGCTAATTACAAAATGTTTTCTCTAGTGTTTAGAGAGAAGTTCTTTGAAGCCTGCACAATGTAACAGAAACTAAGGGATGTCTCCAGCACTAGTGCTCCAGCCTGGTTTGCAGCACCTGATGCAGCAGACAGCCCTGCAGTTCACTTCTCTGCCTTTGGTCAGGATCCGTCCCCCCTCAGGTGGGGGTTTCACCATTCTTTTCAAGGAGAGAATGGTGAACTTACACTAAGTGTCTGTAGCAGCTCTGCTCCTCCCTTCCCCTGCTTTTGTCAGTTGTACAGGTACATGCCATTGCAGTGAGTTTTTAAAGACTGTAGGTTTTTCTCCTGTAGATTGTATTGATTTTTCTAAATTTTCATTTAAAAATGCATTTGTAATGGAAACTGCAATAAATCTATAAGCATGAAACATACTTTGATACCATAATTTTTGCTCATTTAAATTCCCCATTTGTTACTTCTAAAAATAATACATTCCTGTAATATTTTCCAGAACTCATTTTGGTGTAAGATTGTGTAGTTCAAATGGTAGGTCCATCTGGTTTCAAGTTTATTACTCCAGGACAACATTTTTAGTACAAATTTCATAGGGGAAAAGTCAGAAACATGGTGAATTACTGTTGTTCAGAAGGAACCAGCCCATCTGCTCTTCTCGTGACAATTATATATCATTTGCATGCAGTGGAGTATGGACAAAGGGTACTAAGAACTACACAAAGTAATTTCTTAATCACCTTTCACTCTGGATATTTATATGCACAGAAAAGCTAGAATCTTAAAACCTGGATTCTGCCACAGGCAGGATGTGACTGATGTCAACAGAGATGAATATTTCACATGGTCCATGGTTGTTCTGTCTTTTAGTCTACTAAGACAGGCATTGCTTCAGAAAAGACACTGGCACCTCTCTACATGGAATAACAAGATTTTCACTTTGT
The DNA here is from genome assembly GCA_013400875.1 of Anhinga rufa. Lineage (NCBI taxonomy): Eukaryota > Metazoa > Chordata > Aves > Suliformes > Anhingidae > Anhinga > Anhinga rufa. The sequence continues at coordinate 27,802 of VZTV01066390.1, forward strand.
TTTCAGGTATTCATTTTCTTAAAAAAATTACAAAATATTTTATTAATTAGAAAGAAACTAAGATGTTTCAGCTATTATCCAGAGTGTTTTCTGCAAATGTGTATAGTTTCCGATGTGAAAAAAAAATAAATTCCAATTGCTTGTGAGCTCAGGAA
>VZTV01066390.1:29990-52818 GCA_013400875.1 Anhinga rufa
TAATCACCACCACCCAGAGATAAGAGATGTATTAGGTGATCCTCCTGCCTGTCCCCTTGCAGTAATTTCTAGGAAGTCCAGTGCAGACTTTGGTACCATGATTGATTTTATGTGGAAGATGCAAAGATACTACTGTAACAATGTAATATGCTAATAGAAATAGATTCAGTAATTCATATTCCATACCTGCAGGGCTGTTTAGCTTGCTCAAATGATCTGCAAAATGGCATTTCTAGTATAAATTAATCCAGATGATATATGAAAGAAACAATTAGCAAATAATACAACAGGTTCATGGGTTTGTTTTTTTTAAGCCTGCTGCAGCTACTCAAGTATAGGTATGAAGCCAGATTATTTCCTTCCAGCATGTTACAGCTCAGTCTGGAAACCTCCTCTTCTGGTGCTGGTTATTCTGCCTTGAAAACTAACGCATTAAAACCAACCAAGGAAAACCCCACATAGCCACTCTAGTGATTGCATAGATTAAATCCTAAGATTTGAGGGGAAAAGCTACAAACAAGGCAACGGCTTTGCACTCCTGCAATTGAAACAAAACCACTTATAAAACAAGTTGTGCAAGCTGCAGCATAAGAACAGATAGAAGGACAAAAATCTGTGCTAAAACACATAATGCCAAACCGTCGGTTTAGAATAGTCTGGCTGATGATGTGGATAAGTATAGGGGAGACAACTTATTGCAATAAGCTGTTTGAAGTTACTGCTCCTCCTGCACTGAAGAACACAGTACATTTCTGTTCCTACAGCCTTCGGGGAATGTGATAATAACCAGGAACACCAGTTGGATACCACTGCTTTATAAACTCCCCAGCAAAGGGCTCTGGCTTGATCAGGTCCTGCTCAGACCCAAACCTCTGGTCTAAAGTTAAACACAGACTGGTTATATCTATGTTAGAAAGTAGGGTGATGCACCAGGAACATAACCATCACATGAAATAGTTGCTGTTGAGAACCCAACATCCATACTGTACACAGTTTCGGGGCACATGGGAGGGAAGGAAGAATTACATCTCAGCCTGAGCAGTTGAAGTGCACCAGTGGGTGCATCCCCCAGCTTTCGTGTCATTCAGAAAGAATCTAGTTTGGCTGCTCCAAAGGCACTCTGCTGTGAGAAATTGCAAAATTCACCCTTCTGATGCAGACACTTCCCTGAGGGGCCTCCAGACACACCACAGAGATCCAGCTCTATCTCAATCAGCTTTGGAAAACAAAAATAAAAAAAACACAACACTACTCTATTACATTTACTGCAATATTTGGGTAATTTCCTTTCATATTAAAAATCCTATTAAAAACACAAATTGTGCAATAAAAGTTCTACAAGCTATTTTTATTTTTAATGCCAACTGCTAATCATACACTGTTATTACAACTTGGAAAATAGCATTGTTCTGCTCTGAAATTGATGAAAACAGATTTGTTTCCTTTCTGATCAGGAAATATGAGAGCTAGGGGGTGCCCTAGTAATACACACCGCAAGATACACTGATTCAAATTCAGAATGTTTTATGCATTTGAGAGAACAGTAGATTAGTCTTATTCATACTGTTTATACACCTCCTTAATCCATTGTCTTCTATATTTTCAACAACAAATCAGATTGAGTTACTTGATCAATAAACTGGAAATACATGTAGAGGATTGGGATTTTTGTACAACTGGTATAATATCAGTGAAACTCATTTTGATAGAATGAGGAACCCAATAACGAGAGGAAGATAATCTAAACCACATTTCTTACACTTAACTCTTGGTGAAAGTAAAACAGGCTTACAAAAATCTTCTGCTGTTCCTCATTTTACAAATTCTTTAATTTCTTCCTTTTCGCTTTTAATGGCATGTCAGCACTAGATTAAATTTACATTTACAAGCCCAGGGGACGCTCGCAGAAAAAGAAAACAAAATGAGTACTTTATAACCCTGCCTGCTTATTGAATGCCAGGCAAACTGAGAAACACATTAGCCAGATGTCACGTTGAAAGCTGCCCCCTAGAACCCGGCAGCATTATGCAGAGGGGTCCTTTTTGTCATCTACGCCGATCCAACAAAAGAAAAAAGTATCTTCTCAGTGAAAGTACTTTGTTTCCTTTCAATTTTTAAAGGAAAATAAATAAACAAACAAACAAACAAACCAACCCCGAGGCAGTGGTCTTTACAAGTGATATACCTTCTGCAGGGATTTTTTACTACTTTCACTTGGGGAACTTTCAGTATCAAGGCTGTTTGTGAAGAGCTGGTTGGTGGCTCAAACTCTGTGCAAAACTGTATTTGGAAGTGTTGACCAATAAATAAAATACTACCACCATTTTGGTTCAACTAATTTCAGTTATTTCTGGGGATTTAAACAATGAGGCAGAACTGGTTTTTTTGTTAGACTGAAATTTAAGGAAATGTGCTTTTCAACCTTCTACTATCACAAAGTTTTTAATATTCCAAATTTTGGGGAGTAATGTTACTTCTTATCAAAAATATCGTTAAGTGGATGCAAGAGTTTCCATTTTGTAGAAATTGATTTATTTAAAAATTGCTCATAAATTTCCCCAATATATACTCAGTGGAAAAAAAATCCCCAAACACTTTTAAACAAATTCAGTATTAAACCCCTTAGGATTATTTCTTTAATGAAACAGAGGAAAGGATTTTTTCTTTGACTATCTATATCAAAGGGGAAATTACAAAAGTAAACTGGAAGTTATGTAGTCTTCAAGCACAAAACTATAAAACAGATTAGTAAATAAAGAAAAAATACCTCCTGTTTTAAAAGGCAGGTGGAAAACCATTAATAATTTTCTGTTAACTATGGCAGACACAGTAACAGAGCAAGTGGATCTGTTTATAAAATTTGATTGGAAAAAAAAGCTGTTTATATATGCTTATATTAAGTTTCCCCCTTCCCTCACGATTACTCAAGTTCCACACACACCCTTTTTTTTTTTAAATGAATAACACTGAAACCACTGCCATGATTTCCTACATCCTGGCACTGGGAGTACTCCACATTTTGCAGCTGCTGCTTGAATCCCAACTTCTCTCCTTTCTTACAGATGGTTCTTTGAAGCTGAGCTGCTGGCGCACTGGCATGCAGTTTTCATTACTGCTGCCTGCAGCAGAGCCACTCTGTGCACAACTAAAGGACTTCAGGGTACAAGGCTTTCATACCAACGTGTTGCACAGATACCAAATTCAATGCAATATCATGTCTTCACACAGCCTCTGGAACACAGAAAAACCCTGTGCAGAAGAACATCCATGTGTGGGAAGTTCCAGGACAGGCACGAGGGTGTAGTTATGGACACATCAGTAGAGAACCACACTACCTACACTAGAGACACCTCAGGAAGCCTCCCTTCATGCACTAAAGCTTATGGTGATGTCCAAACACTAAGTATGTTTCCATTTTCTTTTATGGCAACAATAGTAACTGCTGATGCAAAGGGAACTTTCAGGAACTTTTGAAAGAGCGGATAATCTAGGTACTAAATACACTGCTCTAGAGCCAAAATCCAGTTTTCATAAAAGTTTAAGCCAACCAGTTTCTATGTCTTTCTAAATAGAAAAATCAGAAACTTGTTAAAAAAATTAAAAGATTTTATTTTGCTCTCTAGAAAAAAATATAGAGCTTCTGAATGATGTAAAAATCAAAAATATTTTCCAGGAACATCTTTTGACAGAAAATCCTAACCTTTTCCTTATATTTAGCTTTTAATTTCTACTTTTTTAGGTCTTCTCAGTACTAGTTAACTGAGAGATTTATCTAGATTAGTAGCCAAAAAATATTTTGAGATCATACAGGGGTGGAACCAGATCATACAGCAGTGAAATCTCCCTTGCTGGAAACATTCTAGACTTGGCTTGACAGGACCCTGAATAACCTCATCTAAAGCTCTGTTTTTGACAGAAAGCTGGACCGAATAATCTCCTGTGGTCCCATCTCACCTAGGCTTTTCTATAGGTGTACAACTTGCAAGAGTTGCAATGTTTCAGTCTCAATATCTCTGGTCAATAGATATTGACTAATTTTGTACCCATGTTGAACCTAAATCAAGGTATTTTAGGTCAAGACAAGGTGAAAAACAGAACAAATGGGACAGTTCTCTAAGGAAATCCCACATTTTGCTTCCATCTAAATGTACAATAAAAATCCTTTTTTTAAAATATCTTTAGGTTTTATTTGTTAAAACCTCTAATCAACACTGTAGAGTATCCTTTTATTTTAAATTAAGCATTAGAATATATGGGTTAAGTGTTCATAGTTTATTTTACTAGGCAAATTACTTGCATTACTTCATGTTTATTAACCACTATTACATAAAAGTAACAAAGCTAGATTGTGCCTATAAATCTATTACTGGATTCATGCCAGCAGGTGTGCTGTAAATACTTTACACCTCACAGGAAATATTGTGGTTCCCAAATAGCTGAAAACAAATCATTTCTCAACTAACAAACTGTTTATTGTACACTGGAGTGGTTGCCTAGAGAAGGTTTTGATTGTTACTTTTGCAGTACTGTTTATATTTTCAGAAGTTTCCGGAGATGATGATCTGCTTCTGGCATGCTCTATTATCCACAGTCAGATTTTAGATATTCCATACTTGAATTACTTTCAGTACCAAACCTACAACTCGCATCAATACATCCAAAAAACCAGAAAAGGTCCTACATAAACATGGTTACTGGAAAGGAAGAGGAACATTAAAGAGAGAAAATACACCTTAGTTCTTGCTTCTCTGCTTTAGCAGAGACCTGTACCCCTCATGTAAACTATGGAAAAGCAAGGTCTGACATTCCAGAAAACAATGATTTTATAGAAGTATCATTAGTGCCATTGATCACTCTGGATTTGATTTCGAATGTGTTTTGGTGATGGAGTACACAAACTCAGTCAGTCTTTGATAGAAACTGTGTACAGGTAGATAATTGCACAACCTGAAGTCTGATTCAGTCCAGAAGTACACAGGGCTGCAGCAGAGATTAATACAGAGTATTACACCAAAGCACCTTCTTTCCTTGCCTGACCACAAACACTCACGCTATCACCTTTCCACAACACTGCTGGTTCCTGTGCGTATCTTTATCTTTAGCTCAACACTTTCCAGTAAGTTTTCTCCCTGTATTTATTTTTTAAAAGTCTAGAATCCACGTCTAAGTCTTTATCTCCAGGAATACACACAAGAAAATCTGAAAAATTACTTGCACGTAAATCTGATGAGAGCGACTAATAAAATCTATGAGCTTTTAACCCCTCTTCGTGATTCCCAACTGCCATTTTCTCTTGCTCTGTAGCAGTCAGTGAAAGTTAAAAATAAATTCAAGAGTAAAACACAGAACAGAATCACAGACCGGCAGGGGTTGGAAGGGCCCTCCGGAGCTCCCCCCGTCCAGCCCCCCTGCGTGAGCAGCACCCCCAGAGCAGGGGCACAGGACCGCGTCCAGGCGGGGTGGGAATGGCTCCAGGGAAGGAGACTCCACAAGGAAGGAGACTTCTGTTCTCCCCACACAGCACAGGAAGGAAGCATTTCAAAAAAAGTTAACCAAAACTGTTCATTGCTTGGAGTTGTTATTCTTAATTACATATTTGGTGCAACACATTCAGCCTTACAAAAGGGCCAGACTACAGGTCATCTGTCAAAGGAAAGATGCATTTAGCAGAGCCTGGGTGAGATCCTAACCACAAGTAACCATAACCATGCTGATGGCCACGCCTATCAAACAGCTGTTCCAGGGCCTCTGTCCTTAACCCAGGGGAATCACAACATTCCCTTCTAGCAGCCACCTTGTTACTGAAGTACTGGCAAACACAAACATTATAACCTGCGTGTCTTTACTTTTCGGTCCTACGACATAGCTGCTTGCATGTGCTGGTATCTTCCTCCTTACTCAGCTGAATGCAAATTAGTCATGATCTGTAGTAATCGAAACCGTTACAGTGAGGAATGAAAAAACCCAAAAAGCTTGTGTTCAGTATCAGACAGGAAGGCCTGAACGCTGACAGTTATTTCAAGAGCTTACTAGAGCATTCATACAAACAAAACATTTGGAAGCCAATTTGTGAGGTTCTCTTAAGAGCATATGAGGTTCTTCCTTTAAAACAAAATTGATTAAACCATGATTACTGAAGGTGATTACTATCTAAAGGTAGTTGATTACAGCAGATGGATACAATGCTAAAGTGCGTGATAAATCTTCAGATGACATCAAAGCAGGAAAGAGGCCAAAGAGGTTTTTTCAGATCTTCACTAAAAAACTGAAAGTCAGGTCCAGGATTCACATTCGTGATCCTCATCAAGGCATTGTAGGTCAGTCAGGGAACAGAGCTATGACATTGTTGGCCTAAATCAATACTGCTCTGTTACTTTTGGTAAACATGTACTGATTAGTAGGAACTTAGTAGTTGGGCTATAATAATTTGTGACATTTGTGACTTAACTGGAGCATTACAGACAAAGCTCGTCCTGGCTGCGTTAATTCCAACAGTAAACAAATCGGAAGAAGTAATTAACTGACATGCATTCCTAAATAACTTTGATTTAATTTGTATTAATATCTACTGCCTTAGCATGCTTTTATTGTATATTAACCTACTAGTACAGTATGTAGTTAGTCCCAAATAGCATGCTTGAAAGTATCCAGTCTTCATTTACAACTCTTGTGCAGATAGAAAGTTAAGTCAATATTGAGCTTCCTCTGCATTCCAGTGACATACAAAAAAAAAAGTCAGCCCCCATGCAAACCATGAGCATGTTTTGATTCTATAACTTTGCAAGGTGAAGTAATTTCAGTGAGGAGGTGGTTTTTTGGAGTTTTTTGTGTGTGTTTGTTTGGTTGGGTTTTTTCATCTTTTTGGTATGCTGTAAATAATTGTTGGAAATAGTCACAACAATAGGTAAGACATTAAATAGTGACTCAATCTGCTGCTGAGAACCAGTGAACTAGAATTTGTAAAACTGCCCAGAGCAATATGTTTTCATTTAATATTTAGTTGTCTGAAATTAACCATTTTTTCTTAAAAAGTCTTGGCTATTCTAGCATGAGTTTAGACATTATAGGAATGATCTTCCCTGTGAAGGTGCTAGTGGGAATGTGCTGACTTGTACTAACACAAGTTTTGTGCAAGGACTGAACCCCAAAGCAATTTTTTCTATGACAAGAGCTGAATCTCAAATCAAATTTCTTAATTGGACCCTCAAAATTTTAGTGATGTTTGTACATGAAGGTTAAATTTAATATTAAACTTGAACTATCATGTGAACATCCGTATGAGAGCGCTAACAAAAAACATTGCAAAAGTCGAAGAAAAATTTTTCCTTGTGTCTTCTTGCTGAAACAAAAGGAAGTATGCTTACCAGGCTATAAATACCTGCGGTCTGGAGAGTTCACTGTAAAGTTTAAATAATTACAAGATAGGAATGTAATGGGAAAAGTGTCTTTCCCGAAACAGATGGCAAAGTAATGTATTCCATACAGTTAGCACATTTGAAGGCTCTCTGGGAATTAGCTCAAATAAACTTGGAAAACAAGAATGTAAATGCAGCCAGGGAGAGGAGTTATAACATTGCCCTAATTTGGGAAAAAGGATTGACTGGGCAAGAGATCTGGGTCAATATTACCTACTGCAAAGACCAGAGAAAGTAAAAGAAATTAAAAACCCATGGAGAACTTTGCTAACTCATATCCATAGTATACACACTGCTGTAAGAGGCAGAAGCAGGAAGGGTTCATATTTAGCAATGCAATTGGAGCCAGTATTTGGTTCTAAATGTTATCTTCTCTCCCTCTTTGCTGAAGGAAGGTTATAAAAAGTTCAAATAAAGGTATCAATATTTTGACTGGCATTTGAAATCCATTTTGAGGCCTCCTGCAAGACTAAGATGCAAAAAGAGATTAATCTTGTCATAAATATTTTTTCATACATATTTATATAGCATATGAAAAGCTGCTTCAAAGCTGTTCTGCTATATGTAGACAAAAATTAATTTTCCTGCATAAAGATGAGAGGAAAATAATTTCACATCTATCTTTGACTATGTCAACCATTTCCAGCATCACAGTAATTATTCATTCACAAACTCCATTTCTCCCTTTGCTTCTCTTCCTTAGGTAGCGGTGGTCTGCTAGAATCTGTCCAAGTGGAATGGCGTACCATGCTCAAGCACTGACAAGAAACCAGGTTACCCAGATTTCGACTTATGTAACAGCTAAAGGACTAAAGGCAGAGCTCTTCTCAGGCACGGTAATTCACCCCTGCATAGATTATTATTCAGGAGAACAAAAAGTTCTAAATTAAGACCCCAATGCCCTCAAAAAGTGAAGAGTTGATAGAGGGGAGAAGGAAGGGAGGGTTTGCATCTTTGCTTTTTTTTTTAAATTTAAATTTAAGACATTTGGTATGCTCTGATGGAACTTTATCTTTCAGCCTTCTATTTCTAACAGTTTGCATTTCTAGCTGAACTTCTACTCGTTCTCTTCTTTTTGCAGTTCCCTGCCAGTTACCACAGCAAATGCTCTTTTAACTCACAGAAGCAGCTTATGTCTCCCTACTGGCAGCACAACATTGCTTTTCCTTCTTGTTTTGAAAGCATGATCATGTCTGTACACTTCAGCCTGAGAACAAGCAACTCTGTAAGCTCAGTTTCATCTCTCTCTCTCTCATCTCCTCCAAATCCAGAGATGTAAAAGCCTTCTCCCCACCATCTTTATTTTTTATGGAAGCTTGGCCTTGTTGCCAAAAATGTCCCAGAAGAATCATTTTACTGATTTTGCCTTATGTTCAAAATCCTTTTTCTTGACAAGTTAAACATGTCATTTGAATTGTGTACACAGCACATGAGATATGTTCCCTTACTTCCAGAACTGTGTTATAGCTGCAGCCAACCGAACATCTGTGGAATAACTGTCTAGTTCGACAACTAGTTGGATTTTCTTTTAGGAAAGAAAACTCAGAAATATGAGCAATTCTGCTCCAGAGCCACATTGACAAGTTTTATGCTTCCTGAAATAGGATGCCATGACTTACAAACTAGTCTTCCCCCACCCCCGACAGCTGTTGCACAATTACTGGTGTTTTGTGATTTGTCCCTAAGCCTGAAGTCAAAATTAAGTTGTCAAAGAGTAGTGGATTTGACTTACCAGTTCAGCTCTGGGCAGAAAAGCAGCTCTATCAAGCTTGACCTGCTATTAAACATTTGTGGCCAAGAGCCAAAAACCATGATCCTCTGAAAGTTAATTGTGAGGTTTTGTCTTTCCTCCCAACAAATTGCTCAGCAGCTCTTCCCCCACAGGATCACTTAACGGCAGGCTCAGTTCATCCAGAGAGATGAAGCTTCATTTCCCTGTGCAAGAACTGCTGCTTTGGAAGATGAGATTCACCTTATTCCTGTTTAAGAGAAGCATGCGCTAAAGCTTTGTACAATCAGCAACCCAGGGATTACAGAAGCGGGCGGTGGGTTGCTAATCCTACAGAGTAGATCACAGCCTAGAAAGTGACAGAAAACAGCAACATCCTTTTTTTTTTCCCCCGTCCAGTGGCAGGCTTAATTACTTTTTCTCCTGGAGTTTCAGAGAAATATCAAAACCAAACCAGAGCTGATCGAGATGTGGTTTCATCTAATAACTTGTTACCACTGGAAAAAGGTAGCTCTCCTCTCTTCTTTCCTTTCTGCCAGGCCCTGTATCACACTGTACTGACCCTGCCACCTATGGAGAGCATTCAATTCACTTAAATTCATTACATTATTGCCAAGCCTGTGGACAGGGAAGATGGGTGGCAATAAAAGGTCAGAAACAAGAGAGAGAAACAAAGTCCAACCTCCAGCACAAAAGACATGTTAAATCAGATCCAGAACCATCCGGTAGGTATTTCTAAGTTGTCATTGTGAAATTTGCTCAAAAACCATAGAAAGATTGTCTCAGTTATCTACCTAGGAAGCCTGAAATGCCATTAGAAATCTAGAAAGAAAGGCCACTGCACAGTGAGCACAGGTTGGCACGGGACATGAATGTGTGTGCCTGGGTTTGCACCAGCATAGAAGCTTCTTGTAGATGCAGAGAATCGGGCCTGACATTTTGAGAGCACTTTGGAGGACCTACTAATCCTTTTTGTTTGTAGTGAGCACTGAAATGAAAGGGGTTCCCCCTCCCCGCCCCCAATCAAAACAGCCAGCTTTTATTAAATTACTTGAAATAAAACTCTAAGTGGCCAGGTAATACAGAACAAAATAAGAAGGGCTTATAAACCACCCTCCCCTGCCATTGTATCCTCACAAGGCAGGCTCTTTCTTTCAGCTTGGCTTTGTCTCAGCCCAGGCTGCGCAGAACTCCTCACAGCCCAGAGGCCAGGCTCTGCTTTGGCTCCTGCTCACCAGCCACCTCTGGTCCCCGTGACGCTGCAGATTCCCTGCCCAGGAACTCACCCCACAATGTCTTCCCATGCCACAGGCTGGGAGCTTCTCCCTGAGCACATCCACTTATTTTCAAGGAAGTGTCCATCTCCCTCCCCTCCACCCACAGGGTCTCTATCCAACAACCTCTACCAGAGAACTAACCAATGAAACAGGTGTTTGTCTCATGACAAGAGAAATCAATTCTAACTCAGTTTAACATTTTTCCTTAAAAGCTCCAAAGGCAAGGAAATATTTCCTCTTATTCAGCATGAAACGTCTACTAGTGTTTCCTCTGGAAGTTTTAGTAAAATTAAGCAGATCCAAGCAGCAGTACCAACTGCAGCAAGCTGCTTCAGTGTGTGCATAACAGTCCTAAACTGGCTTACAGATCACTGAAGATTCAGAGACTGAATTATCCCAGGCTTGCCGATACCTCAAGTTAAAAAAAAAAAAGTAAAAAAATAAACAACAAAAAAAATCTTTTTCTCCCCCTCTACCTGTCCCCCACTCAATTCAATCTTTTCTTGGACCCCATCTTGAACTGCAAGCTCCAGTAACATGTGGCAGGGCTTTATCTTTGTCTGAGAAGAGAGCTGCTCAGCAAGTCTTTCAGGTCTGCTTTTTTTTTTCCCCGAGATGCTGAAAGGTAGATTGATTTGCACTGGTACTTTGGCCAGTCCCTGGCTTCCTATTTGCTTCTTCAGAGATTTTATGAAGGACATGAACTGCATGGCTGCCAGACTTTTATGACTTCATCTGTAACATTTACCATGTGCCTTCCCCAGTTTGAGCTTGTTTACTGCAGTGTCAGTCTCCGCCAGAAAAGGTGAAGGTTATTTTATGGCTACGCTGATGATTGCCTTGCACTCTATAGCGTCAGTAATGTCCCCCGATCTGCCACACAGCTTCCCGAAATACACTTTCCAGGGATTCCTGATGACTTCCCATGCTGTTCACACTTTGCCATCTGCTGCCCCAATACCACTGTCACAAGGCACGGGTCTTTTGGTGAGATGGAGCGAGAAAGTTCTTTTTTGCATTCAATGTCTCCTTTGTTTCTGTCTGCCTCTGAAGCCATAATTTTTCGCATTCCTGAGCCTTTCAGAGGGTGTGATACAGAAAATAGCTTCTACAATGGACACTGCCCAAGTTGCAATGTCATGACCAGCAAAACAAAACCAAAAAAAAATAAAAAAAGAGAGGCAGGATGAGAGTCCAGGCAAGAACAGGGGATAAATGATTAAGGAAAACATCTCCTATAAGGTCTATCACAACAGCACTAACTTTATAGTAGAGACTACTGTATATAGTGGAAGGTAGCAGTACTTGTAGCAGAAGAGAGGCTTTCGTTACAAAGAGCCGCTAGGGCCAGTGAGCTGGAAAGTCAGGAGTTACTAATTGAGGAATTTGGAAGTTCTCCATGGCTGCAAAAATGAACTTGCAGAGCAAAGAGGCAATCCAAAAATGGCCTGCAGAGTCACTGCAAGCAGCCCCATCTCTGTCAGGAGAACGAAGGGGAGGAGCTGTTGCTCATGGCTATGGGTAATATTTGCTGTTATTGCCCAAGCGCAAATGCTGTCTCTGCTCCTGACCAGTGACATTGGTACCCTCCACTCCTTTTTTACAGCTTAATGTCTTATTCTGAGCTGTGTTTCACAGCTGCAGCATTGCATGGAGGCCACAGCTCCTTGAAATTTCTTTGGTGTAATAATTAAACTGACTGTGACAGACCCCTCCTAACACTTTGACTGAGCTGGTTTTTTAGAGAATACAATTCTTCAGTGCTTTGGAGAAGTGAACTGCAAGTCCCCAAAAAATTCCCGAAGGGCTTAAAGTTCTTTCAAAAATAAATATGGCCTCCAGATCCTAAGCAGCATATTAAGTAAAAATATACTTACATTTGTTAATTGTCTCATACACTGTTCTGTTGAGACATTTGGGAGAATACTGGAGTTTTCCAGTAGTTATTTAAGCCTGCAGCCCTACTGTTCTTTGAAAGTGATTATCGACTTATTTCTCCCCAAATTATTATAGTCAAGGTCTCCTTGTCACGCACTACTCAGACAAATCTGACACATGAATGGAAAGATATTAATCATTTACAAAGTGGAACATTTTAACCTCAGAATAGTGTGCATGCATGTTGTGTATGAACATATGTATTTTAGAGGTATATCAATCAGAGAAAATGGGGCATCGAATGCTACATTATTTCCTAAACCCATTCTATTTAATTCAGTAGAAAAAGTATGTCTAAGTCTCATATTTTGGGTGTTAATAAAGGGAAAGGTGAAAAACACTGAGCACTTACGACCATTCTCAGAAATAGTTCAAATAAAGTAATTGTCAAAGTGTATGAACAAAGTATTTTCTGATGTACTATTCTTCCTGCTTTCAAGTATATTCTGCTTCTTCCCTCACCTGCTGCTCGGGTGCACATTTATCATGCCACATTTTCATCTCAACTGTTTTATTTCATGACTTTTATAAAGATATACAGCAACTTAGAGGAGTTGAGTGGTGTCTGAGAGCAGATTACAGCTGCTTGGAGAAATGCTGTCTTTATGATTAAGATTTGTACAATTGCTCTGTAAAAATATAAGCTAAAAAAACACCACCTTTGCTCATGAGCATATTGATGTGAACAGCCCTTGGGTGAGGGTGAGCATTTATATGACCCTTGAAAATTCCATGAAACAATTTTATAATTAGAATTATTTTTTTTAGCAGTATTTGAATATCCATTAAAATGCAGCCATCTTCAGTGCTTTTCTGTACTGCCTGCAACAAGCCCCAGTACATGAACCTGGTAAGCCTGTGAAAAAGACCCCAGCATATTCTGTGTGCCCCATAACATTGCTCAGAGCTCAGGTTTCCTCTCTCTTGATATAATCTATGAACTCTTGAAGTTTCATCTCTTTCCATTCATATGACAATGACAGAGGGAATGATGAGCCTTTCTTACTTCCTCCCGATAATTTCAAGTTACAGATATCAATCCTGCAGCTAGCAAACTAGAAACACAGGATTTTTAAGGGTTTTTTTTTGTTCATATAGAAAAGTTCAATAAACCCATAGCTAAACCAAGTGAACATCACATTTATCATGTAGCAATTTGATTTTTTGTCTAACAGGATGCTTTCTGCCTCCTTTCCAGGTTTTTCATCATTTTCCAAATGAAGTGGGATGCTACTGTTTAACCTATAGATTATTTTTTTTAATCAAGGACTACAAGGCATCTCTTTGTGTATTTTGAGAATAGTTGGAAATTATCTTAATTTTCAAAATAAAAAAAAAATCATTACAGCTCCATCACAAATTCAGTATTTCTCTACAACTATCAATGAATATTGACGTATTTTTATATGTCTTTCTCCCCACCTTCCGGTAACAAGAATTTCAAGATGAAGTGGGGAAGAACCCCAAGCCAAGTTACCAAGAAAGAGTTAACAACTATTTCCCCTACGATGACTGAACATGAAAAGCACATTAATCTTCTGCTTTGCAAGCATTCAGAGTAATGGACAGACAGTGAACTATTTCCTCTTCTCTGAAAAACAGCCTGTTAAGTGCGACCCTTGATAGGAAACATTATTAAGTTTTAACTAACATGGCTTCATCCATGGAGCTAAGACAAGGACTGAAATAAATTTAAAAGACTGAATATAAAACTTAAGACCAGAGAAGCAGCAAGCATCTTTCAAATAAACCCTCACTCACATTGTAACACTGACCATCCACCTCCTATTCTCATTTTAAGAAGAAGCCTACAGAGGACAGAGTTTTACTCTTGGACATTCCTGACAATGCTGCAGAAGCACACAGGCAGCCTCAGGACCTGCCCAATGTGGCAGATGATAAAAGTTGTGGCCACTTGCACTGAAAAGCCATGAAAACATGAAAGTCCGCAGGATTTCTGAGCCTCTTCTCCCTGGTGAGCCTTCTGAAGGCTTCAGTCACCCTAAGGACCACAGCACAGGTGAGAAGGTACCCTGGGCACACCGGGGCTACCTCAGTCTTTTGGTAATTTTTGCCAAGACCCTGTTGGAGACTACCATTGCTCTAAGTTGTTGCAGTCCCTGGAAATAAGTTTTCAGTTTTGCAGGTGAAAGATCAGGCCAAATAATTCTGGTATAAGACAGAGAAATTAACTAGTTTTACATCTCAGAAAGGAATTTAGAGCTTACCTCTGTTGTTGGATACAAAACATATTTTTCAGAGGTGCCTAAAACCTGTATGGCTCTTGTGACCAAATATGTGCTTAGGTGTTTACCATATAGGAACATTTCACAGTGTTGACTTCGATGGTATGCAGGTAAGTCTCCGCATTGTTGGCTAGAACAGCCTGTCATTGTCAGCAAGAATCACTTAGCGCTAGCTGTCCCTGCAAGAACAGTGCAATTTGTGAAAGCTATAAAAACTTTTTTCCTATTGTTCAGTTTCCTCATGCTGCAGAATGAGATTTTAGCTTTTGTTATGAAGTCATCACTAGGAAAAGGATATATAACACCTTCTCCTCTTAAAATAATTGATAGCATAATAACTGTCATTGTTGTGAATGGCAGAAGCAGGAGTGACAGACAAATGGGATTTGCACCTGGAAATTCTCTCTTGAACATGTTAGAGCTACTCCTTCCCTCTCAACAGGGTTGAAAAGCATAGTGCAAAAATGTAGCTGTATGTGTACGCACTGCATAGACCGCAATGCTGAGGATCTTTTCATACTTCAAAGCACAAGCATTCTTACATAAACAATTCTGATATTGGTCACTTACCTTTTGTTGAGGTTATCAGACCCCTGAAGAGAAAAGGTTTGTTTTGTACTGGAAAACATGAATCCTGAGATTTATTCCCAAGTTAGAAGTTTTCTGTGTCATTCCAGAAACATACCATTTAACATGCATCTCATTTTCTAGCCTGTGAAATGGCTACTGATATTTTTGACTAAGGCTATGGTTTGGATGTGCCTATGAGTATATTTCAGTTCATTTATGAAATACGTAGTACTATGCGATCACTGAATAAAAGCTTAGATATAAAAAAAAAAAAAAATCAAGCTTCTCTAACATAGGAATTGTGAATACATAACATGACCTAAAAAAAAGAAAGTCATCTGGAAGTCTAAAATGTTGCTTCTACTGAGAAAACCTATGTTTCCCCCACCGCTTTCAGCTTGTCATGGACTTCCCTTCAGGATCACAGAGAACCTCTCGTAATTTCAATACATGTATACTTCCCTTCTTATTTTAGTATTGAGTCATTTTCAGGGAAGCTGTGAACAACTGAGGTCAATATTCCGGTATTTAAACTTTTCTTCAAAGCCTGAGAGAACTAGAGAAAATTAAAAACTAAACACAAGAAAGGTCCACTGATAAATGTACGTTTTCGTTATTCTAGTGCACATTTTCTAAGATTATCACCTGAGGAAGTGATATTTTTAAATCATGCTGCTTGCACAGTTTGGAAATATTTCAGAACAAATTTGCTTACTTATACTACTTTGCTCCGAAGTTTTAGCTTAGAAATAAAAGAGCAAGTTCTTGCGGTTGCTAATAAGTCCTTAAACTAATGCATAAACATTTAGCTAATTCTTGGAGTCATATGTAATGACAGGATAGTTTGCAGCTGTGAATTGTGAATGCTTTTAAAAAAATAATTAAAAAAAAACAACAAACCACTCAGTGTTTCCCGAGACCAAACCCTAAATTGACTTGTTATGCTCTACTATGGTGCATATATGGCTGTTAAATTCATTACTACATTTGGTGCAGTTTCTTTATAGCAGCAACAATTTAACATCCTGTAGTGGCAATCTAAATAGAAATTTAAATAATACATTTGTTTCAGTTCAAGCTATGAAAACTATCTATATGTACAACATAAAATCTCTTTGAATAATAGGTTTACATGGATACAATTTTTTTCCCCAGGTATTAAAACAGGTCAACTTCAGTAAGGCAAGAAAGGGGAGGATAAAAATCATATACTATAGATATTGAACCTGATAGGTAAAATACTGTCCCAGGGCAATTGTAGGAACAACAAGAGTGATTAAGGAAATGGAGAGCCGTAGTAGTAAGACTCAAAACAGTTACTGATTGATTACCTCAGAGATGAGATTGATTACCTTAGGAAATACAAGAGAGCTATGTTGAAAACATACAAAATAATGAGTGGTGCGTGGAGAACGGGTTGTGAACTTTCATCCTCCTCAGCTCACCAAGCAAAGACCGGGGAAATGAACAAAGGCAAAGGGCTGGGGCACACACAGGCACCCCGTTGCACCCACGGGCACCTCAGCTTGCCACAGAAGTGGGCACAGGGTTGGTAGCCCCCAAAAATGTAATGCCTGAAGGACACAACTTCTGCATGCTGCATAGTTTCTTACACCTTCCTCAAAAATTTATATGTTCTGGAGGCATCCTCGTGGAAACAAAATACTGCACTTAGTGACAAGAAGTTTGATTCAGTATGATTATTCCCATCTAATGACAGATAAAAAGCAATGAGAATGTGAATGTTCTGTATGAGACAAGAAATGTGTCTTTAAACACGGCACAGCATGGAGTGATAAGGTAGCCAGGCAGTCCTTAGACTCTCCCCAAACCTTGCTGTGGAGAGGCCATTCACCATTCCCAGGTGGCACAGCTGCTTTTCATTTCACTGAATCTTTAGCTATACTCCTGTTTGCAGGGCAATGGCAGGGACTTCAGGGTCCATCTCCACTGAACCATTTCCACAGCCAGCAGTGTTTGCACTAACACCACTAGTATCCAGATATTTTAAAAATAGGAGACTCCACTGAAAGTCAGGAAAGGATTTTATTTGTGTGGGGGTGTGGGGTGTGTGTGTGGTAATCCTTTGGGTGGCTTCTTACCCACAGAATGAGATAAAGCTCGAATTCTGCAGTTGAAGCTTTTATCCAGCTTAACAGAAGTTACCAACAGCATATCACAGGGAGGCAAAATGGTGTTATTTAACTTGGTATGATCTCTAATACAAAAACATAAACAAAGCGACCTTTTTAACAATTGATCATGCAATCAAAGCAGCAAGTATGTTCATGGTAATTCTTCCCCGGCACCATGCTATGATGTTTACAATGATCTTCTCCAGGCTCTTCCAAATTATTCTCAAAATGAGGCTAGCAGATACCCTGGCAGGTTAATAGGACGGCTCTGCTTTCAGATGCGTGTGCCAAACAGGTCATCCATGGATATCAACAGCTAAGAACAGCACTATTAGATTAAACTGCATATTTACCAGAAACACATAAAGCATCTTGCCCTTAGTAACAGGTTTCTCTCTTTTAAAGACAATTAGTTTGTAAACTATTTATGGGAACTCAAGAGACTAAAGTCAAAGAGGTTGTTAGGCTGCTTATGAGTTTGTCGTTTCCTGGGTTTTGTTCTGAGAATTTGATTGAAGGCAATGACTAAAATTACAGGAATAAGACATTTTCCTTCACTGGCTACATCTACACATTTTTAAGGACAGAAGGCAGCCTTATATTGTCTCATTTGACCTCCTCTTAAACACAACTTAAAGAACATTGTCGGAACCCAAACTTTACTTTCGAACAAAGCAGATCATCTCCTGTCATTCAGGGTGAAAATCACAGGAGAAATTACTCTGCTATGCAAAAGCAGGGGAATTACCCAAAAGAGCAAGGGATGCAGCAGCTACAGTGGTCCCCAGCTCAGCAGGATGGAGCACTCCACTTCTCTAGCAGATACAAGGAGACCACTTACCTTATACATTACAGGGTGTTGTGGAGTTGTGACAGAGCATTACAGGGTACCAAGATGTTATTTTAATCTCCAAATGCTTACAAGACAGAAGCACAGCTTCCTTTCTCTACAAGTCCAAACCAGACATCAGCCATGTCATCTTGAGTTTTGACTGAATCAAGTGCTTTTCACACCATTTTAATTGAATGACTGTTTCTGATGAAACAAATTCATTCAAAAACAAATGAGGAAGACAGAGCTAAAGATAAAAAAAAAAAATAATCAATATTTACTGGCCTAAATACCTGCTAACTAGTCTATATCAAACATCAAACCCAGTTTGTATCTGGCAGATATGAAGCATATGAACTATATAAAATATGGAACACCAATTTAGTAGTAAGATTGATACGCTTCTCCCAAACATTTTTTCCCTTCAGTACTGTTACTGCAGAAAAGCTATTGAGGTATAGAGGTAAGGGCAATTTTATGCCTATGAAGCCTCATCCTATCCAGAGCTCTGTGTGAATGCCATAATGCATGCCTACAGAACTTAACTGATTTCTGCAGGACATGAAGCTTGCACAGGGATGCAGGACAATAACAGCCAGAGTACATTTTGAAGACAGGACTAGACAGCAAAGGCTCACTATTTGAAGACCAGAACTTACGGGTTTTTTTGTTTGTTTGTTTGCTTTGGGGTTTTGTTTTGTTTTGTTTTATCATCACAGGATATCTTCCCTCTTTCCAATGCATGACAGTGCATATGAGCAATGCTTTTTTTTTTTTAATGGTGAACATCCCTCCTCTGTAGGCTTGCAGGTGTGCTAGCATGCACAGGGGATGATTGCTGGAAGGCTGAGAGGAGGAGGAGGGAGAGTATCCCCAATGTTGCCAAATTTTTCACATACCATCTCAGAATTAGCAAGACTAAGAAAGAGTCATAGGTGAGGAAAAATCTAGAGACTCCAATAACAACTTGCCTATTTTCACAGGTTAGGTCTCTTCAAGACAATACTGAAGAAGAAATTAACTTGGGATGATGCAACCACCTGCCGAAGTGCTGCTCTACATAATAGCCATTCTGACTGACATGTGCAGCAGTTCAAAAAAATAACAGTAACAGTTCGGTATCCACACATACAAAGAGTTGATGCTATTATTTCAGATGTGCTTGCATCCTCTTGCCCATCACAGCGTATAACATCACAAATAAAAGCCATTTTGCCCTCAAGAAAGAAACTTTAAAAAAAAAAATCCAAATTTGTCACAGGCAATTTATTTAAAACAGCTAAAAAAATAAAGCTGTGTGGGAAAGACAGTGAGTGATCTTGTCAGGAGCCTCTGGAAAAGTACTGGAAGATGCTTTTGTCTGCCTGAAAGAAAATTCTCATCAGGTGCAAGTTTACTTCCCAAAAAGTCAAGCTGAAAGCTTATCGGATTGGCAACGGATTACCTTACTTACAGCCATGTAAGTAATTTAGTGTCACTGTGTTGAAATAAGATAAGACTGGGAGTAATTAGTTACTTATTTAACAGAGAAAACAGCAGAATGCTGTGTAGAACACAGACTTTCCACCATCTGCTGCAGGCCCTTTAAAGGTCATCTGGATCACCTGAAGTGCACTTGTGCCTGGTAAGCTTAATTAAGAGCTCAGCACAGAGTTTCACAAAGAAACATATCACTGATCCTCCACTCAAAAACAGGCAAATATGTATGCATTTACCTTAATACTTTGCAAAGCTATTCTTGACCAGAGGATTTTACCTTATTATGATTGTGCAAAAGCTTGTAGGGGCTCACCAGAAGATGCCAGTGTACTATCTTAGTGTTCAGAAATTAAAAAAAAAAAATCAAGTCAGCACTACAGGGTCTTAGTTAATAGTTCTGGAAATCTCTTTTCTTTAAGTAGTATTTCCTTGAATCCTGTAAAATTTGGACTGACTGACACTATGCCAAAACAAAGCATATTCCCATTCTGTGCTTTTAATGCCACCTTAGCATCTTTTGCTGATTCAGTTGCCCCTGACCTCCAGCAGGCCTTCCTTACTACAGCAAGAACAGCGTGCAGACTATCAAACCAAACCAATAAAGTGTCTTCCTTCCATCTTGACTGCTTTGTAGTAAAGTACAGAAATATTTGGCAGCTTTGGGAAGTAGAGTCAAATTCTTGCATTCAAAATGTAACTGAACCATTTTGATTTTGACCAAGCCTGAAAACGACTCGGACAAGACAGTACAGGGCCAGACTCGCTCCTACTATAGTATAGCCCATGAGGCACTTTGGCTGTGAACTATATGTTCTGCACCTGTGAAACCTCAGTGCAACAAACCTGCTGGACCTCAGCCCTTCTGAAGTAGGAATGATAAATGTCTCTCTTCAAATACATCTTTGTCTCATGATGCATGGGGTGAGGGGGGAGAGAAAGCACGAATCTGCTACAGCTCCCACTGGTGGCAATAGTGAAAGACATCTGAGACACTGGGAAATGTTGATGTTCTGGCAAGTTATGTTTTAAACCCAACACAAAGATGATAACATAATCTATGATTATCATCTGATACTTTCTTCTCTTCTTTTTCCATTTCTATTTCCCCTGGCTTTGCCACACAGATATAACTTTAGGTTCTACTAGTACCCGTGAAGCTTTTCTGAAGTCCCACGCTGCAATACACCTAACTGATGAAGGAATTATTTGCCAACTTCTTCCATTATTGTGGAGCTCAAGTCCTCATGCAGTGTGCGAAATATAAATGCATTTGACATATTGTGTTATTATCACTCCAATCACTAACAGAAGAAAAAAAAAATCACATCCAGTTAAAACAAAGTAATTTATTCTTAAAAATGGCCCAATTTATGTCAATTACTCTGTGATGGTTCAGATATCACTTGCCTAAAAACCACAGGCAGAATCAAGAACACATATGCTGTATGCAACAAGACAGAGTAACATACCTAGAAGTGAAAAATCTACATGCATCTACCTCAAAGTAGGAGGGAAAACCACTTAAATACCCTGGAACTATTTTTCCGCTTTGTTCGGTCATAAGAAAGTTTTTCCAACTTCTCTCTTTATAAAGTGTCAGAAGCATTCAAGTAACCTTATTAAAACTTAAAATTATTTTTAAGAATCTTGCTTGAACGTATAACATCTTAAAGTACTCAAGTTTTTCAAAGTTACAGCACAGCAATATTAAAATATAAGCCATTAAAATGTAAAAGCAAGCAACAGGGATCAGTACGATGTTTTTAGTAGAGATGAATATCCTTAATTTAAATCTAACATCTAACACTGTTTCTTTAGAACTTTCTTGACTTTAAAGCAAACATAAAGTTATGTTTGGGATTGAGCTGATATAGCTCAAGATCTGCCATAATGACAGGAAGAGTAGTTGATAAATTAAGGAAAACAGTTTTCTGTTGAAGTAGGTAAGTGTTTTGTATCCAAAAGCAATAACCAGATCTGAATTAAAGGGCAAAAAAGCTTTTCTTAACAATACAAATAGACGAGAGCAAAAACTGACTGCAACAGCTATAATGAGTCACTGCATCTACAATTAACAAGTCTAAACTACTTGGTACAGATCTGAGTACATGAGAGTTCTCTGGAAAGTATTGCCTCTCTTGTAAGCACCTCTAAGACTAATCATGGCAACATGACCAATTTATTGCAGAGCTTTTTTCAAGGGAGATGGACCTCTTTCCTACAGGACGGTAACACCTGCGTGCTCTGCTGGCAGCAAAGACATCAGCCTGAAGAGCCAGATGTGTAGCCGGAGCACAGCAACATGGTCTCTTATTCCTCATGGAATTTTACTTTGTGGGATCATTTCAACACAGTAATGTGCCACTGTGTCTAAAGTCAACAGATTGGACTTCAACACCTCCATCCAGGAGGCCCTGAAGAATGCTGACATATTGCAGCAGAGTTGGGGGTTTATTCTGTCCCTTGCTTTTATTTTCTCCTTCTACCTTTGGTTTTGTAACTTGATAAATGTTACCTCCTTAAAGAGTGTATCAGCACTTCAATGAAGTGGGAAGAAGGGAATCAGAACCATTTCCTTTCACTATATATAGTAAGATACACCCTTAAAAAAAGATCTTTCTGACTTGGTCCAGATTTTCCTACGTCATCCCCAACTGCTTTTACTATATGAGGCTTTACAGCTACAAAATGAGTATATTACGTACATTATATATGCTGACTTTTAGATAGCAGTAACTGTGTTTTATTCTTTGCTGCAGTGTAATACTGAAGCATCTTCTGCAAAGGAGAGTCTTCCACAGCACAGACAGGTATTAATAGCCAAAGTAGTAGTTAATGACATTATCACTTATATTCACTGTATTAGATAAACATGAAATTACCTAGGATTTTACTGGGTTTTAATAGACTCTTGCAAGTGCTTTCATACACAGGTTTATTGTAGACTATTGTACTGCTTATGGTTTTAGATGCTTGCATTATTAATGGAAATATTCAGGCTAATAAAATAAATTCCAAAAGATATCTGCTTCCTACAGTTCTGGACAGGCTAAACATCATAAATACACACACCTCCAGGTTTTTTTAAGCCTGCTTTCAGAGACAGGCATTTCTCTTTATCACCTGTCTTTATGTCATGTTGTTCCAAAAGATGCAGAAAAGCACTGACTCATGTTTTATAATATAAAGGATGCAAGCTGTAAATAT
>VZTV01066392.1:0-31766 GCA_013400875.1 Anhinga rufa
CTCCATGAAGAAAAAACAGAGGATTGTAAAAAGAAGCTAGGGAAGTAGTGAGGCAAGAAAAATAGCAGGTTGAAAGAGAAGGTGGAAGCAGAGGATCAAGACTGATGAAGAGGCAAAAAAAAAAAAAAATTAAATAAATATATATCTCTGTGTCCACTAAATTACACTTTCTTCCAGTAGCTGGGAGGTGAGATATCCTACAAGAGTCATTTAGCAATAAAGTCAAGTTTTTTAAGTTTCTTCTCTGATGTGTATAGCAGAATTGGATAAGAGAGGGAATCAGTTCTTTCCTTCCCCTCCCCGTGCCCCCAAGAAACCAAATGACCTTCAATTTCCCTTTTCCAAATATTTAAACTTGATCTTGCAAACTTCACAGATAGTTATAACTATGTATGTTATGAAGAATATTTCATTTGTAATACAAAAGCACATGCACATGTCAGCTTAAAACTCAAAACGTTCACTACACCCAAATAAGAGTCTTACCGCTGTTTATAATTCTGTAACATATAGGCCTATGAGTCTGTAGACATACAAACTTCACTCTCTTCTGAAGTTTTAACATCAAAATCAAACATTCCTGATCAGGTTTATAGCATGAGCATTCATCGTACTACATCATTTTTCTATTGTAACACAGATGCTCAGTTGCACATGCTCCGATAGGGACTTGCTGCAGTCACTGAAAGGGAAAGCACAGCCCAAACTGCATTTGTGTTAAGCAAATAAGAGACCACGAAAGGAAAACAAACCACAAAAAGAACAGATATCTGCACACTTACCCTGCAATATCCAGACTCTGTATCAAAATCAGTCTCAGGTGTAACAGTCAGTAAACAGGACAAACCCTTGCATTTAGCAGGAGGTTTCTGGGAAGCCAAATTACCTAGAAAGAGTTGAAAAGAGTTATTTTAAAACATGAAGATGAAGTCACCTATGCTTAATAAGAAAAAGCTTCAAATAAGCCACAGCACAAGAAAAAAACAGCTGCACAATGGGAGACCTTACATGCCACCATGATCAGCATGAAGAATTTAATCCCCTGAAGGTGACAGAAATTTGTAACGAAGCACGGAGAGTTAGATGCTGGTAGATACTTGGGGTTTAGCAAAGAACATCTAATACCCAAGATAACATGGTGTTAACCATCTAATCAAGAATGCGGAGGAGACCAGAAAGAGCACAATATTTTGCTTAATTAGTTGCTATCAAAGAGAGGATGAGTTCGAGCACTTGGAAAAACAAGGCAATCCAAGATTATTTAAAAGTTTAATAGTGTTCTAGAGTCTTTGGTAACACAGGGTTTGCCCATGAAATAAAAATAATCCCTAGAGATAAATTTAAAGAAATAGATCTCATTTTAATGCCCAGAGTAAAATGACTATTCATTAAAGCAAAGCAGTTTTATACCTATGTTCTCCATCTCAGATGTAATATATATGAAAGTAATCTTTATGACAGGAAGCGGCATGTAATCCTGCAAGAATGAACTGCTGTCATTATCTGCAAATCAATACAATTTTTTTATAAGTGGATGTAACAGTACCTATTGATTTAATGTTTTTAGCACTAGAGTTTCAGTTTCTACAAAGAAGATTCTTATAATGACAAGAGAGCTGCATACAAGTAATTGAGTTGATATAAACTAATTTGAAGTTTACAGTGCACTTCCCTTGAACAATGCAATCAGGGCTTCCCTCCTATTACCTCAGCTTAAGTTTTTTTCATTTTATATAAACTTTATATTTTGCATAACTATAATAACTTTGAAGTGGTAGAGTAACACTTCACTAATCCTACCTGCAAGCTGTAGAAAGTTTACCATGCAAAACATCCCCTTAGAAGATATCTCCCTATCCTGCTAGCATTTTATTACAGAATTTGCATGACTTTTGCTACATTTAAATAGCCTGACCAAACCTTGTGAAAGCCTAAACTGGCTCAGCGCTGAAGAGCTTGCACAGTCCAAAGGGGTGTGGTGAAGGTGAGGATGGTAACGGAACAGGAGACAGAAGCACATGGAAGAACTAAATGACTTATCCAGGGTCACTTGGTGGATCAGTCAAGCAATGAGCTCCACTGGGTCGTGCTCTATTCCTTTAAGAGAGTTTAATAAAACTGGTAAATTCTTACTATATTTATGCAAATGAAGCATATAGCAACTTTGGCTTGACTAGCTGATCAAATGGCTCATCCTGCAATGAATGATCTGTAATGAGAGTTGGCTGCAAGGCAAGATGTATGTACTGTCACACAGAGGAAGAAAAAAAAAAATCAGACCACTATAAAAAAGTTTAAAAAGATGGGATTAGGGCCAGCTGACATCCCAAAATTAATGTCATAAGCAAACAGACAAAACATTTACACTTTTTAGTCCTTACTTAATGCAGAAAAACCAGAGCCCTGCCCAATCACTAGCCCGCTGCAGGTTAGTTTCTTGAAAACTTGAAGCAAGATAATACAAAGAAGCAGCACATGAAAGGCCTGGGGAAGGCGCAGATATGTAAACATATCCCCCATCATTCCTGTCCTCTCTGTCATACAGAGCTCCATCCTTCTCCTTAGCCTGCTTTGTTTACAGCATTAGGCTCATTTTGGAGCTAAGGCTTTTCAAGAGCTGGTCTACTTATCTATTTAACACATTATTGTGACATTTCAACTGAGTAGTTCTGACTTCTGCAATATGCCTAAAGAATTTAGCATGGACTGCCTGAAAAAAAAAAATCACAAATAGAACCTCTTTCTGTTTTGCTTTTTGTTTGTCAGAAAGAGCAGTGTTTTCATGAAGCAGTTTATGGAAAGGAAAGAAGAAACTCAAGGGAGTAATTTCTCCTTTGCATCATATCATAGTTACCCCATTATCTCCAAGGGCAACACTAGGCCAGAGCTGCACTGGAAGATCTCCTTAGGGAAACATCCACTTTTCAAAGCCATCTCAAGACTCTTGTTCCAGGACCTTGCAGAACAGAAAAGCCTTTGATATTAATAAAAAATAAAATGGATTTCTCATAGGGAAGAAGCCTGAGAGGCCAACGGCAGTTTTACATGTAGGAAACCTTTTTCTTTCCCACCTCAGTAATGAAAGACATGAAGAATATTTACGAAGTGTATTGTAGACTCTAGATGGCAGTGGCATAGAGAAAGGCAAAACAGACCTCACAGCTGGATGTGGGACATCTGAAGAAAGAAGGATCAGAAGGAAAAAAGGAGCAAGGAAAGCAATAATCCATCACCATAAAAAAATGGTACACAAAAAGATGGGCTTAAGTTCAAAATCTGTTTGCTAGCTCCTGGATACACAGTCCCAAAGAAGAGTCAAAATTATTACCTGGGGCAACACAAAGACAGGATTAATGGTCTTTACTGTTTAACATACTGCAATTTACATTATTTACTAGCGTTTGGGTGGGTTTTTCTTCCCTCACTTTAGAAAGTCTTGGCTGTTTATAGGAATGGATTTTAATCTTACCAAAACTTTACTGCAGTTGCCACTGGGGGGGAGTGAGGAGAGCAACCCCTGCCAGGCAGTTCTGAACCACCAGAATAAAATACTGAAACTGGGAGAGGCAGAAACACAGCAAGAAGCTTTAAACATCAAAACCAACACTTGCCACCTCTCATCATAGTGTAATATCTGTTACAGTAAAGCCTCAATTCCCTGCATCAATACTTATGAAGTTGAAGGTACCTTACAGAAGCTTATAGCAGCAACCCCACCTTCCTTTGGGAGCCTAACAACCTCAAGACAGACAGGTCACATAACCTACATTGTACCTAAGCTTCCAAATTAAATGACCTGATGGAAACCAAACATCTGCTTCAGATACCGTATCACTGTAGTAGCAAGCTTCATGAAATAAGCAGCTCATTCTTCAGGATAAAACTAGCAGGAGGCCAGACAAAACGTGGTGCAAGAAGTTGATGTCAGCTCACCTACCTCATCAACATGGGCATCTTCATGAAGGGATGGAATAATCAGAGTTCCCTTTGGCTCAGAAGACCTGGTCAGTGAGAAGCAGGTCTGGATCTTCTGCCTGAACATAATTCAGACTTTGGATTCCCCTGAACTTCAGCAGTTCTGGGTTGGACAAAGCAGAATTACTTTGCACCAGCCAACAATGAGATATGATAACAGCACAAGCAGCTAACCGAAAGCTCACCATGTTTCAGCTTGAAGTGGTAAATTAGAAAAGAGGTTTCCAAAAGGCTGGGAAGGATGAGGGAGAAAATTATTTCATATTATGTCAAATTGAAAACACAATTTTCTTATGCAGCAAGATACTGTTTCAGAGCTTGTGTGCTACCGATGAAGCATCCAGTAACACAGCAGATCAGCTCATTCACTAAGAGCTGCACAGGGTGCAAGGAGTATAAACCAATCTAAACAGCATCCTCTTGATCAAAAACAAGGTGGGGTACAGGCAGCAACATTCAGCAATTCAGTAATACAATGAGAGGAAGCCTGGAAAACCATCACTTCCCTGGGTCAAGCGGGATCAGCCACCAGGACATGTGCCTTTACTTTGTGCAGCATTCACGGAAGTAGGAAAACAGGGCAGGATTACCAACTGACTCACCTACTGCTATACAACCACACCTGCCACGAGCAAGCTGAACAGCTTCCGAAGTGCAGGGAGAAGCAGAGTGGAAGGCAGTATCTCTAGAACAAAGCCAAGGGTTTGAACAATGACTGGTGAAATTAAGGGATCAAGAATGATATCCTCCTTGCAGAAGCAATGGTGCTTCTTTGGGAAGGGAGAGAAAGAGTAGAGAGAGACTACAGCTGTCATGTGGGTCCCCGAGTAGGGAACGACTTATGCTTATCCTTCTGCATTTTGCAGACCCCTGGAAAGCAGGGAGCAGCCCAGGAGTCCTCTGGGGACTGTTCCAGAGCTCCCCCAAAGCACAGTTCACCCAACAGCCTGCAGCAGAGGTGCACAACACAGACCTCGGCAACGATGTGATGCACCACGCAGCGCCTGCCCAGTGTCTCACTCAGATGGAAAAATGTATTTGGAAAGGAAGCCAAGGACATGGAGACAGTTATTGTATGTCAATTAATCAGAAGAAGTTTAATGCAAAAGTATTCTACGAAAGCCTGCCTTTGCAGACAAGCTATAAATCAACTGTGAAATAGAAAGTGCTTTAAAAATGCCCTCTACAAGCTTCTCTGCAAACATAACCTCCCCCACATCACAAACCGCAGCTTGGGGCATGGGGTAAAGAAAGGGAAAGCAGCACTCAGAGGCACAGTTGGAGAACACTCTCTTTGCAGATAAACAAGGTAAAGGAAAGCAAATCAGAAGGAAAAAATAAAAAAGGAGAAGACTTCAATATAAGGTATAAACACTTACTAGGCAGGCTAAGTAGGTGTTTCATAAACAGTAAAAGAAAAGTGCTTATAGGCAGTATATCTGGCAAAGGAAAATCAGTCACCCTGCAAACAACCAAGCTTAGCGCAACTGGGCAGCCAGACAGACACTGGAGTTAAGAACAGACCGACATACCCGAGGCTCTCAGTGCTGCGCAGGTTAGACTACTGCCATGCTGTCTCACTACCTTTAGTGTATTTAGATTGGGGCTATTCCAGCTCTACAAGGAAAATCCCTGCAATGCCTGGTGTGACCTGTCGTCCTAATGCCCACAAACTGAGCAAGTGGTCTGAGAAGGGAGCAATTACAGATCCCGCAAGAAGCTACCCAGGCTCTGAAGTTGGGTGTAGCTACAGCCAAGTGTTACAGGCTGCGATAGAAAAAAATGAAACACAGGGCTGGAACTGAAGGATGCATTCGTGTTCACAGCCCCAGTCGACTTTATGGGAAGGAATGACTGCTCTGCACGGTGATGCCTGCAGAACACTATTGTGTATGTTGACCCTAATTTACTATTTATTACAAAATTTACAGATCTCTCTTTTCCCCAAGTGACAACCAGCCAACTACTAAGGAAGGCTAAAACGCTGCAAGGTCTGCAGACCCCAGAGCATTTGCCCTGGAATAAGGAATCACCCGAGAATGACCAGAGAGGAGGATGTCTGCACGTGCCTAAAGTGCAAGTTATTTATGTAAATCTTTTAACAGCAACAAATGAGAGCATCACTGTACTGTCCAACAGCTCTGGGTTTGAAATGATAATTGCTGAATTCCTAAGACTACTTGGTATGTTTTACTTATAATGTTTCCCGCAATCACACTCATCTCTCTGAAAGCAGGCTGGGAACTATTAACATCTCTTCATCAAAGATTTAGACAGACTGACAGTAACCCTGAGGTTATTCTGTGTAATACTTTTTCAAAAGTCCCCTACACTCAAATGCTGGCCTGTGCCTCCAAGAGTTACACTGGGGAAAAGGAAGGGGAAAATAATTTTAGGTCAGTACCCCTCTGTTCCATTACATCAACGAATTAACTCCTCCTACGACATTACATAGCTTTTGAGAAAACATTTATGGTTTAGAACTGACTGTTCAGTTTGTATTCCTGCATGGATAATCACTTCTTTAAAAGGAAGTATACATCAATAATATTCATGGGGAGCTTTATAAGAGCTTGGCAAACATTTCTGACAAAACAAAAAACTCAAACAGAAGGATTACTCATAAAATGCTACATCAACAACTCTTTTGACAGGCATCTGGATTATGCTGCTCTTTAAAAGGGAAAAACAAAGATGTCACTTCGAAGTTTAAATGGAAACACTGAAATATGCCATTAAAAATATCAGATTATAAACAAAGCTATTTTTGCAAACTCAAATGCAATGAGCAATTATGACAAAGTTTGCCAAGATAATTTACAGGCACTTTTTTTTTCCAGAAATACTTTTAAAATGCTGCAAGATGTACAGAGATCACAGGTTCATAATGAGTTTATAGACATAGAAGATCAGATATCCAACATTAATAGTCTACCAAGACTCATCTTTTTCTTCAAATGGCCTTTAGTTGATGCTCTAAATGAAGTTAAAGCATACGCACCTGCCCAACTGAACAAAACTCCAGAAGAAAATGTAGACAGACACGTTAGAGGCCCATCCTCAGAGAACATATTTCACTATCCCTCCCCTAAACCATGTTAAAGATAAAATTACGTTATCCAAACAACAAGAATTTCTGGGGTATTCTGTAGCAAGACTGACAATCAGATGACTGTGATGATGCAAATGGGAATTTCTTACTCATCTAAGTTTATTCAGTTTTTATTTCCTAGGAAAAGCCCAAAGAAAGCTACTGAGATGCCCAAAGTTCAAAAAGAGATATGCAAAATATTCACATGCAAAAAGAGACTGCTGAAAAGACTGCTTATTCAAACTAATGCGGAGTTCTAATATATCTGCAATGTTCAGTTCAAAATTGTTCACCCGAATAGTGAGATTTCTTTGAAAACAAATACATACAGTCTAGTAAAAGAGGTAGATTTCCTTAAAGTGGAGTCAGCTTCTTCACACTTCATTGAAGTCCACTGGCTTTGCTGGAGATTCAGTGAATGTAATAGGCAAGTACATGCATTTGAAAGGTCTTTTATTTCTTTATTGAAGCAAAGACTAGCAAAGATACCTTCTGCTGAAATGGTTTGAAAGCATTGGGATTAAAAGGCTGAAAAGTTTTAGGACAGCTTGACTAACATATCCTCCCAACTCCATTTCTTCACTGAAGCAGCTGGAGAGTCTAGTGTTCAAAGCACTGAAACATTTGAGGCTGAAAAGACCTCAACTTCGTTGACATCATGAACTGATGTTCTGCGGTTTAAGGTCTCTTCCAGATTTTTGTTAAAAAAGTCAATAGAAAAAGTAGAAACAGAACAAACCTGTTGGTTTGCCATTTGCAGATGGTTTTTAATAGAAAGTCCTACTCTTCTAGTAAGACTCCCAGGGACTATGACAGAGTCAGGTAACAATCAACTGCAGGTGATGTGAAGACAGCCACATCATGCCTTTTGTAGTGTGGGAGGAATGCTATTAGGCAGCTGGAGAGCAGCAGGATAGAAACAGGCTGCTGCAGAAGGGCCAGGGCAGGGGCAAAGTAAGCACCTGCCTCTCCTGTGTCCATCCTTGCCTTACGAGAAGCCTCACACAATGCAAAGAGGGACTGAGTGGAGAACAGGAACTGCACTTGGTTCATGATGTACCAGCAACAGCAGGGACAAGGGGAAGAAACCTAAAATGCTCATTCTGTTGGGTCTGATGCTGCAAAATGGGAAGGGAGAGCACAGTATCATTAGCTCAGAAAGAACAGCCTGTGCTCCAAAGGGCAAAAGCAACCATTTCTCTTACAATCTGAACTAATGCTGCCATACCCCAAGAAAAGGTAACATCTTTATGCAATATTTAGGTACAAAGTAGTCTGAAAGGTAAATATACAGCCAAGGTGATAACACTGCTACAGCATGGTATGTACAGCAACATATTGCATCCCAAAAAGGTTTTCAAAGCTACGAGTGTCTGCCTAGAGGAGTTACCCTTTGGGTATAGAGGGACTGACAGACGTCACCTCTGATTCCCCAAATACAGCCTCCATTTTTTCTGACTCATTTTGGACTGGCAAGTTGACCACAGCAGGGGAAACCCTATTCTCTTCACAGGGACCAATGCACTATTTACTGGCTAGATAATCTTAGTGGACCTTTTTTGACCTTAGTCCAATTCTCTTGAATGTTATAAGGCACAGGACTCAATTTCTTGCCTTGTACAGGAAGAAAAAAATAAAAATTCTGTCACGATTACCAAGTTTCTAGTGATGCCTTGTGGGTGTTGGTGAAAAGTTTTAGTGATTAATTATTCCTGCTATCAAAATGTATTTGTTTTTCTTATGATGAATTTTCTTGGCTTTCATTTCTAGACGAATCTTGCTATATTTTTGTTCAGACTAAAGACTCTTCCTTTCTTTAAATTTCCCATGTAGAAAAGCTCATCAATTCTTTCCTTTGCAAGAAATCCCAGTGGCGTAAAGGCATGTCTTTCCACCCTTAGCCACAATCATCACTCTTATACCATCTCTCACTATCTCATCAGCCTCCTTGAGGCGCAGACAGACCTGAACACAATATTCTGGGAGTGTCAGCAGTAGAGTCAGACCCAGATTTAGCACAGCCTCCCTGAAATTCTCCTATGGATGTACACAAAGATTGCTGACACAGGCAACAATAGCTTTGTCCTACAAGCTCACGTTCCCCTGGTGTTAACCCAGGGATGGAGCAATAGCCCTCTCTCTTCCTCTCCATTGACTTCAGAGGGAGCCTGAGACAACCAATTTAGAGTAGGACACCAAATTGTAAATGGCTGAAGTTGGGCAAGCTCAATTCTCATCCCTCACACATGACAAATTGAATTATTTTGTCCTAGTTTTTTAATCAAAATGGTGTTGCCAAGTCAAATGCCTTGTAGAAGCCATAAATATCAAACTTGCAATCACATTACACACACTATATACCACGTTAGCTTGACAGGATCTCTTTTCTATAAGCTCGTGTTGATTGGCGTTGATTATGTTTCTCTTACTCAATCCTTTATCAGCTGTCCCATTCATTATACCCCAGATCAATATTAGAATGACAAGACTCAAAACCTCACACCTTTGAGCCACAGATCTTGGCCACTTTTCCAAACCAATGAACCAAATTGTCAAAGCTGACTGCCAGCATCACACTGGCATAACGGAGCTCTTAATCTCCTCTCTCCACCTCCCAATTACAACACTAAAAAAGTATCTGTAGTTTCATTTGTCATCCCCAAAGAAACAGCAGAATAAACAGATCAGTTACAAGAGATCCCCTTTAGAGGAAAGAGAAGAAAGCAAATGAAGACAGAAGAGGAAGTGTGGGAGGTGAGCAGGTTACAGTCAAACTTCTGACTCCATGAGAAGAATTAGAAAAAGAAGCAATTCCTTCAGAGTGAGAATTTGTTCTAGTGATGTAAATTGTTGATTTTAGCACATAACAACCATGACAGAATTCATTCAATTGCGTTAGGAGATCATGCTGTTAAAACTGAGCTGCTAGATTTAATTTAAGAATTATGTTATGTAAAAACATAGGGTTTAGGCTCTTTATATATGGTGCTGAGAAACTTTCATCAGTGGGCAGCCTGAGACCTAACCTTCCTCAAGAAGAGTCAGCACTGCCTGAAATCATCCAGATGCCAGATAAGTGGAAGGAAAGCATTTTTCTAGAGGATTCGTTCTCTTGGCAATCATGTATTTTCAGTTGCATGCTTTGTGGGTGGCACATCAGTGCCACCTCCACCACCTCCCAACTAGCAAGCTTTCTCAATAAGCTTGGTGGAGTGTCTCCACACAACTACTTTGAATGAGGCATTACAGCAAGTCATTTCATGTCATTAAGTTACTGCAAAACTTCATGATGCTTTGACCGTATCTGGAGAAACTTGAATATTCCAGGTGAAGAACTGCAGCACTTCCCTTGACACACTTGTTTACAGCTCTGACTAAAACCCATGCAAGTTCAGCAGCTACACAGATAGCAGAGAGCTTGCTAATGTCTTACAAACCAGCACCAGCGCAGTCAGGAAGGTATTAATTTTTAGAAAGTCAGATAGCACCCATGGAGAAGACTACTGTTATTTGTCTTACAGCCCCATGCAGCGTCCTGCAGCCTGTCATCAAAGGCTTTGAATAAGACTATCACACACCATTTCCTGACATAGAGAATATGCTGATGACAGAGTATGTACAGTGATCATGCTCCAGCACCAGGGATGCTGCTGTTTACTTCCACATTTTTCTTCTCCTGGCCTAACAGTGATGTCAGGATTAGTACAAAAGCCTTCTCCACAGCTCCAGCTCTCAGATGATGTACTTTCCAGGTGCCAGCTCTCCATCTCCTCTAACACCTCCATCCAAATTCTCCTCACTCAGTGTCCTCTTTTATGGTCCTCATTTGCCATTTGCATAATTCAGACTCAAAACACTGACTGCCTTCATATGGTTAGTCCAGGCAACTGTCTGGACCTAGACCACTTCCACAAGCTACACAACCTGAACGCCATGCTACAGGAACACTCTGTTGAAGAAAAAGTCTATCAAAATGGTTTTGCTGTGTTGCATGGCTTCTGCAATGACTCAGATTCAGAGATGTGCAAGGCCCATGCAAAATAATGACATTTTGTAACAGTCCAGGACAAATCAACTGAAGATGTCCATGCTCCAGAGAACTTAAAATATGTTGGTCTCTCATGATCATCAAATAGGGAAGTCAAGTTACCCGTATAAAAGGAANAGGAAATGCTTATTGTCACATGCTTAACCAATTCTTCCCTCCTTTGCATCAGATCCCACTGGGTGTCATCACATCAGTTACTGACTTCTGACTACTTTACCACAGTTCACATGGAAATGTGGGCATGACCTATAAATTGACTTTCCCATTGGGTTATCTTTCGATTCTCATGCATGGAGGTTAGTCTGGCATTAAGCCCTCACTGAGGTACGGGTAGCGTAAGCATCCTCTCACCTTCAGGGAAAAGCCATCTTGTTCCAATTTACAGAACTGTGGCTGAAAGAAATGGCCATTTTAAGATGTTGGGAACAGTGCAGGATCTCAGTCTATAGCTGACTCTGTAGGGATCTCTGTTCAGCACTTAACACGCGACTCGCCTGTTTCTTTGGACTCTTTCTCCCAAACCGCAATAGACAGCCCCAGAATTAATCTTTGCGATTGCAAGGGTAACTTCTCACCATGAGAACAGTGTGGCCATGTGTTATTAATGAGGGTCCTGATCAAGTGCAAATTCAGTCCAAATCATTCGCTAAAAAGTTATCCTCCTATAGGCTATATAAATACATAACACATGTACATTAACCTGTGTGACACTGAAGCAGCCTTTCCAGCAATCTGGCCTACTTTATCTCCAAAGTAGGCTCTTATACCTCATTTGAGTGAGTGAGCACACATTTTAAATAATGATGACAGACTCCAATTTTCACATTTTCATGGATGCAGTGTCAAATTTATTTGTAATAGGATCACCTATTATCTGTCAGCACCGAGCAAACTAGGTGAGAAAATAATGGTTAGTAGTACATTATCTAGAATCCTGATGAAAATTAGCACAAGGTAAATGGAGTTGTTGAAAACAAAAATGTTGATTGCTTAATGCAGCCTGCCTTGATTTAAGTTATTTCTAATATGAGATCAGAGCTTGCTGGGGGGAGGGGTGTTCAAAAAAGTTACTTTCCTCCACTCATTCAATTTTAAACATCGAATATTTAATCCACTGAAGCACTCTTGTTACAGTAGATCTGTTTACAGCAAAACTTAAATCAGTGCCAGAGAGAAAGAAGAGAAAATGGTGTTACCAAGTCATGAGAGAGGTGCCGAAGCTGGGAGCTTCACCCATTTGATCCTGACTTTATGGGTTCTACGTGGACAGATGCTACCCTTTACCCAGACGCCCCATAGGTTACTGGAAGAGCTGGAAGGCTGGCCTATCTCATTGTTCATTTTCTCATCTCCAGCCCATAAACCAAGGTGAACAAAATTCGGTTAGACCCACTGCTCCAAGGTTTTCTCACCTTCTAAAGCAAAGAAGCTTTTCCTTCTTGGAGAAGAAAAAGCAGCATATATTCATGTGTATGTCCGAGTATTAGCAATATAACCAGATTACGGACCACCGCAGTGCTCAACATAACAGCGGCCTCCTCTGAAACAAGACGAAATAAATACCTGGTATTAAGGATGTCACTTCTCCATAACTCACTTGGTCTCTTACCCCTTCTTCAATTCCCCAAACTATATTCAGGTGTGAGTTTCAGATCACTTTTGTGACAAGAGGACACATTATTAACCACTGTCACTTCTTGCCAAGCCTGTTTTTGTACCACAGCACAAGGCTCATAGCAGAAGAAGCCTTCAGTGCCGCTGCCGAAAGAAGCGCTGGAAAAGCTGTTGCGTGCCAACACGGACTGAGGAACTGAGATTTGCTTCATGAGATCCACCCAAAGCTTGTGTTGGCCAATGGAAGGAGGATGAGGAATCAACACTGAGGGGGAGAACAGGTCTTCTGTTGAAGTTACATATTATGACAGTGGAAACAGTATCTGAATAGACCCACATGGTCTTTTCGGTTTGCTCACAACATACTCAAGCATTGGGAGAAAAATAGTAACCAAAACGAACTAGATAGCAAATGGAAACATCATGCTTTGAAGCTGATCTGAAATTTTAATGGAATTTTTGTTTGTCAGGCCCATTAAAATGATCCTTTGATTTATGGAAGAAATACTTTTATTTTTAGTGGCTATAAATGAAATCGTTGTAGATGTAAGAGTATTTCCATTTAGTGGACAAGAGAATAAAATGATTTTTTCCCTTAAGAAAGTATAATGAAATTCATACTAAGTTGTATTAAAATAAATATTTCAGTTATATGGGATTAAAATGTAATAATTTCAAATTTAATTTAAAAAACAAAGTATTAAAGCTTAGGTTTAATATAAGGACTTAAAAAACCCTATGGTTTAAAGAAAATGTTAAATGATATCAGTGAATTTCTCTTCAAGACATGAGTAAAAGGATAACAACTTGAAATTATAAAAAGAATATCCATGGAAGATCTCCCTGCCATCCAAGGTCAACTCAAGCATGTTTGTGTATTTAAACACTGTGAAGCTCAAGTATATAGCTATATTATTACTTTTATAACTGCTTAAGTGCTACTATTTTTTTATTTTCCTTCTGTAACCTTTCCCAAGAAGTCAGATTTTTCAGCCTTGGCTGTCCAGAATTATATTTTTTTATTTTTTTCAACATAACCAGCAGTTACTCAAAGTATTTTCTTTACTGGGACCAATCCACTGAAAATAAGACCAAGAGAAGTTAATTTCTCAGTCACAGCCTGGAAAAAAAGAGAACCAAGTGGGAGAGAGAGATATTATAGCCTAATATTATAGCCTTATAGGCATGGGGCCATATAATAACAAGTTTAGGCCCCTAGAAGTACATGCAAGCATTTTTTGAAAAAATCCCATTACAGGACCTAAGTGCATGGGCACCAGAAGCTTGTGTATATGTAATTCTCCTTGAAATCAATAAAAAGTGAAAAACTCTAAAGCCTAGATACACACAGGTTATGGGGTAGGCTGTGACCAAAGGAGGACATTAGTATCCAACGCACGGTTTTGGCAAGCTTTATGAGCTTACATCCATGGTATTAATGATTTAAAGGCCATTTTTTTTGGGGGGTAGGGGTGTGTGTGGGGTGTCTCTACTTGGTCTGAAAGCTTTCAAGACTGCTGTGTTTTCATACATACCAGAACGCTCTGCTAGTTGGAGTAGTGAGGTTGCAATCTGGCTCTGCAGTCCAGAAACTAAATGAAGCAGCACCCAAGTGCTGGTAAAGATTCACCTTACTTTGCTCTGCATAAACCATCAAAAAGCCTCATAAAAAGAGGCAGCATAAGATACTGCCTATAGGTAGAACACACATGAGAAACCAGGGAGCACTACAGTTCTCATCCCTCCCAGGAGTATCCCAGAAGCAGGGACCAGCCTGGGGTCTGCTGCTATAACCATCAGGTCCTGTGAGTCGTAACCCCTCGTTCTGCATCTCTCCCATCTCTACTCAAAACAAGGAGCTTCACTGATTGCAGGTGTTCAGAAAAATATCCTAAGTATGGGTTGACATGAATTAATTAGTCTGTTAAAAATGTAATAAAGCTACAATTTTATTACTCAACAAAGAATATAAAGCTTTAAAACCTAATAGGGTGCAGAGATAAGAGTGTATTATTATGACTAGCAAAGAGTGGTATAAATTTAAGGTATTTAGTTGCAAGTCATAACATTTCAATTATTACTAACTGAAGAATATTATGGAAATAAGTTCTATATAATACAGAACAAAAATAAATCAATTACTTAAATAAGTATTCCTTGTTTTAAACCCTAAATAATTTAAATCCTAAAGACTGCAGTCATTTTGATTTAGAGCATTTCACCCTGACATATACTTGGAGTAGAAATGGAAACATGTTGTAAATCCCCTCTAGAATAACTGGGTATATGAGGACAGAGTGAGAATGGAGCTGTGCTAGAGATGAGAAACACTTCAAGAAATGTCAAGGCAAAGAAGAAAATATTCGACAGGATGTCAATGAGAAGCAGCTTCATGCTAAGAGATACAGGAGCACCTTAATCAGTGGAGCAAGGGTGGGAGGGAGAGATGCTTCTGGATGAGCTGGCACTGGAGCGCAAGTGGCCTGTGTCAAATTCTTGGGGTTCATCACCCTCCTAACAACACGCCTGAGAGGAACAAAATGTGCTTTTGCTCAGTGCACACCACAACTGACAGGTGAAAGGAGGTATGCAGCTTTATTATGAAGGCTTACATGAACGCTTAATGGGCCGGAAAAATACCCATTCATGGAGTTTTGCATTATTCAGTAATTTCTCTAATTATAAAGTGACTTCGAGCACCACTATTGTTGCAGACAGTCCTTTCCTATTAGGGCCCATTGTTTAAGAAGCTGTATGTGAGCACCGAGAACCCCCGCACACCAAAGCTAGCATCTCCTAAGTGTCACTTCTACCCAACCATCGTTCCTCCAGCAGGTAATACACACATTATCTATGCTGACCTCTCCTTAATTTATAATACCTCTATGTCATAAACCAATTATCAGCATTTGACATGAGCAGCACTTGCTAGTTTGAAAAGCAATTAAAATTTAGGACCTGTCTCTTGCAACAAAAAAGCATTCACAGAAGTAGCACTAGAGAAAAGTTGTGGCACACAAGCCATCAGTCTAATTCTGCCTCTATCAATCACACTAGGTCTCACTGAACAGCAATGCGCAGGCAAGCAAACAGCAATGTTTACGAGGTGCAGCTGGTGGTACTTACATTAACAGCAAAAGCAGCATCAGTAAAATTAACATTCTTCATTCTTTCATTGCTCATTATGGTTTGACAGACATACCCGCAGTCCACATAAATGACTTAGAGCAAGAGAGCTGTCTAGCATCCTGCCATGAAACAAGACCACCTAATGGGAGCAGCCACTGTAATTACAACTCTGGAAACCAAGATTTATACCAGTTTAAGAATGCAGTGGTGGGTATTATGACCTACTTTAAGTTTATTAAAGGAATCATGAAAGCCCGTGCCATTACTCAAGTGAAAAGTAAGAGCCTATGTGGTGGGTTGACCCTGGCTGGATGCCAGGTGCCCACCAAAGCCACTCTTTCACTCCTCTTCCTCAGCTGGACAGGGGAGAGGAAATACAATGAAAGGCTCCTGGGTCAAGATAAGGACAGGGAGAGATCACTCAGCAGTTACCATCACAGGCAAAACAGACTCAGCTTGGGAAAATTAGCTTAATTTATTACCAATCAAATCAGAGTAGAATAATGAGAAAACTAAACCTTAAAACCACCTGTCCCCCAGGCCTCCCTTCTTCCCAGGCTCAACTTTACTTCCGATTTCCTGTACAACTCCTACCCCCGAGGGGCACAGGGGGACGGGGAATGGGGGTAGGGGTCAGTTCATCACACATTGTTTCTGCTCTTCCTTCCTCCTCAGGGGGAGGACTCCTCATACTCTTCCCCTACTCCAGCGTGGGGTCCCTCCTGCAGGTGACAGTTCTCCATGAACTTCTCCAACACGAGTCCTTCCCATGGGCTGCAGTTCTTCACAAACTGCTCCAGCGTGGGTCCCTCCACGGGGTGCAGCCCTTCAGGAACAGACTGCTTCAACGTGGTCCCCCATGGGGTCATAAGTCCTGCCAGCAAACCTGCTTCAGCATGGGCTCCTCTCTCCACAGGTCCACAGGTCCTGGCAGGAGCCTGTTCCATCACGGGCTTCTCACGGGGTCACAGCCTCCTTCAGGCATCCACCTGCTCCAGCGTGGGGTCCTCCATGGGCTGCAGGTAGATATCTGCTCGGGCTGCAGTGTGACAGCCTGCCTCACCATGG
Organism: Anhinga rufa; assembly: GCA_013400875.1. Taxonomy (NCBI): domain Eukaryota; kingdom Metazoa; phylum Chordata; class Aves; order Suliformes; family Anhingidae; genus Anhinga; species Anhinga rufa. The sequence goes on from VZTV01066392.1 coordinate 16,926, forward strand.
TCTTCACCACAGGCTGCAGGGGAATATCTGCTCCAGCACAAACACCATCTTCACTGACACTAAAGTCTGCAGAGTTGTTCCTCTCACATATTCTCACTCATGTCTCCAGCTGCAGTTGTGCAGGGTTCCCCCCCTGCCCCCCAACTCCTTAAATATGTTATCCCAGAGGTGCTACCACTGTTGCTTACAGGCTCGGCCTTGGCCAGTGTCAGATCTTGGAGCTAGCTGGCATTGGCTCTATCATACACAGGGGAAGCTTCCAGCAGCTTCTCACAGAAGGCAGCCCTGTAGCCCCCCTGCTACCAAAACCTTGCCATGCAAACCCAATACAGACTACCATTTGTGATACTTGTCCAACACTTGTCCAATAAAAGGTATTCAAGCGTTCTTTTGATCTAGGAATAGTTTGTGTTGTTTCAGGTCTGGAGATGCAGGGGGAGAGGAAAGAAAAAGATATTACTGAAGTATTAACTAATCAGCTTCCCCAGGAGAACAATCTCCGTAAGTCTTATTCGTTCAAGTCCACAAGATTTTCTTTGATGAGGAATTGCAGCAACTGGTTCTGCTTAAAAATTTACAGCCACATTTAATCTCTTGGATCAAGAAAAGTTAATTTCATCAATTCAAGGCTGTATTTCACAGAACTGTAAGTCTCAGAGATGAATACAGTACCAAAAAGGGGGTGAGAACCCATGAGTATTTTATAAAAGCATCTCCAAAGCCCCAGAATTAGACTTGACCAAGTACTAGAATCTGTTCCAACTGGAACTCAAGTGCATTAAGGAGGTATTAACATTAACATCAGAAAAAGTATGTTTAAAAAATAAAAATCACATGGACCTGTAGTTATACACCACCTTTAAAACACTGTGGGAACGAGCCTTAATACTCTTAATTATTAAGCACAGATTAGATCATGAAAGACAATTCAGCGTTTGCAGAAGGTGTTGCAGAAGGTGGGAACCACCGAGGATCACGCCATGTGGTAGCGTGGTGACCCGCTCCCTGCCAGGCACGCAGCACCTCAAGGCACACCAGGAGCGGGGCTCACTGAAGATGGGACACCAGGCAGGCAGGAGTCCAGCATCAGCCCAAGAAATGCTGTGGAGAAAAACCAATCTTTAAGTCTAGCTGTCTGCAAGGAGGTAAAACCCCTCACTTCAGCTTCCCAAGCACGATCTCCCTTACCAGAGTTTGCTCTGTGTTTCATGTCTTCCCCTCTGCTAAGAGCAATAAGAAGGGGGAGCTTTTTTCACCTCTTCCCCTTAAGCGGTTCAAAAGCATCATTCCCCTTCCCTTCAATGGCTCAGTGGTTGAAGTGGTTAAAGCACTTGCCTTAAATACAGACATCTGTAGTTCAATCCCCTCTGCGGTCTGAAATCCCACCTTCAGTCCGCAGGAGGCAGCTACAACCACCAGGCTATCAAGGCGTAGTTTGGATGTGAGCATGTGTGTAGGACCCTTTCCCCCTCTCCCAGCAGGGTGGCTCTGCTCCCTGCTGGGGCACAGGAGGAAGGCAAGCCTGCTCCCCGCCACTGCACTCCTGTGCAGGTCAGAAATGGCTCTGCCAATTCATACCATACATCTGTATGTACATACACATGCTTGGGAGCTCCAAAAAACCAAAATAGAACATCAAAAAGGCTCTTCACTTTAATAAATATATTACACCAGTAAACAGAATTTAGCAGGTCAGTGCCAGAGAACTGGCCCAGACTAGCCTCCTACCAGAGGGTAGCCCAGACTACCCTCCAAAGATGTCTTTCTGTCCATCCTGATGCACAGACATGCCCACACCCTGCCCAGGAGCATGCGAAGGTCACTCAAATGCACAATTACACTCCAGCCTGTGCCCTGGCCCTATTTAGTTTATCAATATAGATGTAGCCATACAGAATCAAGCTAAAATTAAAATTATAGCATTTAAAGCAACTTCAGGTATATCGAGACTAAAGGGGGTCTTAAGTGGCAAGCAGCTGTATGGCTTAACCCACAGCCAGGACTTCAGCCCACGCTGCTTTAACTAGCAACTTAATGCAGCTGGTACTGGGGGAAGGAACAAAAACCCTCAAACCCAAACCCCCACATTTGTTGTGGTCAGCTGCTCTATTTCCTGTGAAATATTCCCACTTCTTGGAAGTCACACAAGTTCAGAAAGCAAGTTAATTAGCTAAGGGCATATCTGAATTTAAGAGCTCTTCTCTGAGGACCCCATCGCTCTTGCTCACCACCCCAGCAGCCTGGGGGCTTGCTGCTCCTCACCCAGAGGGCTGTATTTTACAGCAACCAGCTTCCTGACACAGAGGACTGAGCAAAAGTCCCCTCGGGAACTAGTTACCACCGATGTTGTTTTCTTCCTTGGCACATCTGAATATCTGGGCAAGGGTTCTGGTTGTCCCGAGGGAGCGTATGCGGCATCTCCCCAGGACCCCTGCCCAGGGACTGCACTCCCAACCTGCCAGGGTGACAGCCTCTTATGCCCAGACTGGACTCCTGGCCAACCTCTACATGAAACAAATATACAAGTTAATTCACCAAGCTTTTTTTTTTTACCCCCCTCAGAAGTTTAGCAGGTGATAGGAAGTCTCTTGCAATATTCACCTGAGGGCTGCAAATGAAAATGGATCCAGAGCTCTTTGTTCCCACTCACGTCACTGAAATACCAACATCATCAAGGGCTTTGCTGCATGGGGGTATAGTTTTGCTTGCCCTGTGATGAAATTACAGTAATATCTATAGAGGAATGCCATCTGGGACACATAGCAGGGGGAACGGCTGGAAAATACTGACGTTTGTGTTAGTTTTGCTATGTAGTTCATCCATAATTTAATACAGGTAATTCTGTTAGAAGGATGTTGCCTATCACAGAAAGATATGAAGAAACAATGCTCTCCATCTGTTTTATTATTTTGCAGGGTTTTGTTTGCTTGTTTTCCCCAAAGAGATAGTTAAGAACAACTTAACCTGAACAACTGACATAGTACAACCCCTCTTGTACATTCTTCAGTCAGAACATTTACACTCTGCTTCCTAAAAACATGTTTACTCGGAACAGTGCTGGAACATGGAGATGCTACTTATTGTTTATGGGAAGCCTAAGCACAGAGTCAGATATGTAAACACTGGAGATTCAAGTTTTCTGCAAACGACATGTTGAAATTTCAAGGGTCATGTGCCAGAAAACCACTCCGTTTTTTTTCCTCCCTACATCAGTTTGCAATATTAGAGTCCCCTCTAAAACTCTGCCTTGCTGTATCTTAGAAGCTCATGGAAATACCACCACAGACAATAATTTTATAAAGTCAGTATGGCTTCTATTAGTAAAATTAAGATAGTCTAAACTCAGTGGTGGGGTGGGTGGCTGGGAACAAGCAGAACACATGCCGAGTTGTTAAGTCACCTCATTGTTTCTAGTGCTGTAGCACCTGATCCAAAGTTCACAATCATAAACCACCCTGTTCATTGATTATAAGGAAGGTTGGGTTCAGCTTGAACAGTCCTCTTCTGTTTGCAGAAGAGCTACTGGGAAGGACCTCAGTAACCACTTCATGGATATTCACACAATTGATTTAATAACTCAAGTTCTAGTCAAGCAGTTAACTGATTAAGGCTACATAGATCCTCCTTCAAGCCAACTTTATTTCTTACAAGAAATCCTTATACCTACAGTGGCAACTCAGCCTCTGCTTTCCATTCGTTGTGACTGTAAATCATTACTGTTTAACAGGGGTGAAAAATACCTGCATTTAAAACTTCTCCAGGTTACCTAATTTAGTGAAATGCAAGCCCAACAAAACACATTACAGTTCCTCACAAAGCCGAAGTACTAGGTACCCAAGTACATAACATGAATCAGCTATTCAAATTGAACCCTTATAACCTAAGAGACAAAGCTTATGTGCAAAGCAGCACATGCTCTTTTTTAAAAAAAAAAACAAAAACCACAAACAGGTGCAAGCTTGTGAAAATGTGTTATCTTGTTGCTAATAGCGATCACCAACTGGGATTTGATAAAAGGACAACTAGGCTTAGCCTACTTCAGAAAGGGACTCATTAAAAACAGGAGAAGAAAAGAAAAAGCACTCAAACAACAAGAGATTATCCCTTGCAGCACAGTCTACACCTGTGATTACATGCAGTAGCAGTAATATGTAACACTGTCCAAGATCCCAAGGAAAGCTGGAGATGCATGCCTGCATATTTTTTCACTGTAATCCCATGTCACATACATGAAGATAACATCCAAATAACACTCATGTTCATTCAGAAGACATGCTTAATTTATTTCTTTTTTATATATATAGTTATATGTGTATAGTTTAATATATAGTTACAGACACAGGAGGAAGGTCAAGAAACCTAGAAGTGGCAGTGGACTGAAGATTACAGGTCAGCATGCCATACTACATGACAACAAGTCAAGTGTTATTTTGGACTTGCTATACAGAAATTTCACTACCACAATAGAAAGGGGTATTTCCCTACCATGCACACAAAGCTGGACCTAAAAAAATAAAGTAGAAAAATTTATCATCATTGCAACTATCAGAAGTACATACCTTTTGTGTAAAAGGGCTGAGCACAACTAGGAATCTGAAAGTATCCATCTCATTAAGTAGATAATATCATTTAAAAATTTAACACCACATGGGCCAGTGGTCTCTTCCTTTGGATCTGCATGTTGACACAGCAGAATAGACTTGAGAACATCATGGGAACCTTGCAAACTACACCAAGAGTTGCAACTTTCTCCAGTATAGGCTAAGCCAAGACAGGCAGGTCTAGAAGAGTAAGAATCACATGAAAAGCAAGTCATTTGCTGTGTTAGTGTCCTACTGGCTTCCCAGTTACTCTCAGCAGTGAACTGCAGACTTGACAAGCAAACAGAGGTACCCAAGTAGAGCAGTCAAGTTAATAAGCCAAACAAGGTTGACACTACAACAAACTGCACGCTAAAAGAAAGTCCCAAAAACTGAGCCTTTATAGAAATTATCTGGATACCAAGGCTCTGACAAGCCAGCTCTGCCCATGGGTATATCAGGAGCAGCTGAAGATGGCTGCTATGCTCTGCCACTTGTAATTGTTACCTGCCAAGTAATGGTTTCAACTCTACAGCACTTTGCGATCCTCTCCTTATCTGGGTTAGTCAAATCCCTTTCGATGATTTCTCAGGCTAGGCTGGCTGGGCTAGCTGACAAAACTCGATACGGGAGTGCTCCCATCTCCCCTTTTACCAGCAGCACAGCACCACACAGCTGGGGCAGGCACAGAGGAGTGGCAGTAACATATTCCAAATGCAACAGCAATTTCTTAAATGAATGCTTCTCTACTGGCTACAATTATAGCTCTCCGAGATACTAGAAATCAGCAAGGTCAAAAGCTATGCAAGTAAAAAAAAAAAAAAACAACAAAAAACCCCAGATGAGCATGTTCTCAAAATCCACAGCTTTTGTTGATGTTGAGGAGTGGGTTAAAAGATATAACTAAATATAAGAATTCATCATAGATGTGATGAACCAAGACAGGAAAATGGTTTTTCCTCCCCACATAAAGAGCAACATTAAATTAGGATTTCTAACACTGAAAAACTGCTGAAGAACTGGGAGCCAATTAACAGCCAGTTTCTGCAAGCTGCATTTCAAATGTGATCTAGGAAAATAACAATTATGGGATACTGCACACCAACAGACAACTGTGCTGCTGAACTTGCAGCTTACTACAAACCGTGACAGTGTCCTCAGCTATGACATCTGCTTACACTGGAGAGTCCCGACGACAACCAGAGAGAAGAATGAAATTGGTAAGCGTGCTTGGAAATAAATAAGTAAAAATCATAATAATAAAAAGAGTCAGGATGGCAAGAGACTGACAGAAAGAATCACTCTGGGGTTTCTTGTTGGTAGAATATTCATTCCCCTAGTAAGGTATCTACCCATAGATCAGATTAAAAACCTGCCTACTGGAATGAAAACGTAGCTCAACTTATCCAGGATATTAAAGTGTGTAGTGCAGCTGACATCTGATCTGATCACTCTTCATGCAAAGCAAGAACAAAAAACAAACTTTAAAAAGGCGAAACAAAAAGTACCAAGAAATATCCATGTTGGAGGACTAAACACAATTACAGTGGCAATTTCAGATCAATATCAATAAAAGATTTTATGGACTGTAAGATGCATATCCAACACAACTCAAAATTGACATGTTATGGGCTATACACCAACCGCCTCCCACAATGGAAGGTAATTTTGGAGATGCAGAAATCAGAGGCAGGGGATATTCTCTGTAGGAAAGCCGATACGACACATTTAACTTCTCACATACAGCTTCACAGATATAAGCAGCTGACATTAGGAATCAAATGAAAAGGAAAAAACCAGTCTGAAAATAAGAATTACACAGTTAATCATACTAAACTGGTAGTTTTTGAAAGAAGCTAAAATAAAATGCCTTCTAAGTTCAAGGGCCTGACCCAGAAAGCTGCTATCACCTACAGACAAAGTAAAAACCCACACCAAGAGTGTAATGGGAGGATATCCACAAACTTTGGAGAGGTGCTAAGCAGGCCAACTCTATTAAAAACACCAGCTTTAACAGAGAAATTAAACAGTTATAGCTAAGCCCCTTAAGAGTTCACACTACAGACAATGGCATGAAAAATACAGTAACGGCAGCTTTGGGAAAAGCTGCCAGTGAAAACCAACTCTGAGAAAGTGTTTAAACTCTGGAATAAAGAAATGACTAATAAAAGAAATCCCCAAATTCTTCCAGACCTGGAAAAACAGACAGAGGAAAAAGAGGAAAATGAATTTATACTCAAAATATCAGCTAAAGATGACTTAGAGACATTATGCTCCTTCCAACAGTGAACAGGAAGCTCCCTCCAACATTAGCTTTATCATGGAAAAAGGAAGCACCAAACCTGTACTTAACCCACAGTCTTCCAGCTCAAAAATCTAACAACAGCCAGCACATCAAATGGAAAATGCTTTCCCGGTTTCTCTTTTCCTCAACCACAGGGAGAGGATAAACCCCCTGTGATGCCCTCACAGAAACTTTAAGTGTTGTAACAAAGAACAAAAGTAAAACATCGCCATCCGCATGTATGCTGCACAGTTAAATGGTCTTAATACAGTTAGCAGTGCCAAAACAAACCAAACAGAAACCCAGGCAAAAACCCCACCAACACAACAAACCCACCACCACCCTCTCCCACCAGAAACATACCATTTCCACAGACCCCACTCTGAAATGCATGAAAAGTTACCCACTGCAGCAATCAGTGAGTGAAACACTGGAACAGGTTGCCCAGAGAAGCTGTGGATGCTCCATCATTGGAAGTATTCAAGGTCAGGCTGGACCGGGCTCTGAGCAACCTGATCTGGTTGAAGATGTCCATGCCCATGGCAGGGGGTTGGACTGGATGATCTCTAAAGGCCCCTTCCAACCCAAACCATTCTGTGTTCTGATTAGAAGAATGTAGTTTGCTGATAAACATTTTCTCCAAGCAGTAACTCAGCCAATGTACAAGTACAGATTGAAGTACGCAGGGGAGGGGATCCCATCCAGCATTAAGCATTATTTTTAAAAAAAAATAATAATTGTATTTTGAATACTTTTCATAATACTAACTGGCTGTAAGCCCCAAGGCTCAACAGTCACAAGTCAAACATTTTGTAAGAAGGGAGAAGAATACAAAGACACAAACATTTCACCCAATTTGTCAAGAAGAAACAAACCCTTGGAGCATGGACAGGACACATGTTGGCATGATCTGGTCACTGGAGGAAGGGTGAGGGAGATGAAAGCTATTTTCAGTTTACTGGCCGGCAATGAAAACAAAATCTGAAATTGCAGCTGGACATTTGAATACCTTCAAAACAAATCCTCTAGGAAGGAACAAGTATTAAAATAAGTCAATGAAAAAACAACAGTCATTAAAATTGATGTTTCCCAGGAAAAGATGAAAATATGTCAGATGTGTCATATCGATGAGGCCAAAACATCTGCCAACATCTACACAGGTAGTTAAGCCACTGGAGAAAAATGCAGAAAAGGCTGAAAAAAAATAATCCTGTGGTATTTGAGAAGTAACCATTATTTGGCAAATAAGTGAGACTACATGACATCAAATACTGCTGGCCTTGATGGTGTAGGAAAGAAGCAGGTTTAGATAACCCAGGAAGTATGACATTAGATTCTGATCAGAAAGAGGTATGTGGAGCTTCAGGTATGTGGCAGGTCTCTCTTCCCTTCTCCATGCATTTAATTTGCTCATTCAGGGGAAGGATTGCCTTCAGGAGCTTGAGCAGTATCTAGGTCAGCTGGATCCACCAACATGGTTGTGGCTTCTAACTGCCTTTCTGATATACATCAAAGTATTAGCCCTTTGCAAAAAAAGAAAAGTAGTAGACTCCAGTATCTATAGCTCACATTCACACTGGAGGAGAAACTAAGAGTATATACTTTTTAGACTAACTTATTATAAGCTGTAAACAAGAGAGAAAACATAAATGGTATGCCTTTGCTTCCAGAAATGTCAGTTCGTAATTAGTGAGCAGATACCAGATCAAATTCAACAACTTCCTTCCAAGATCTCATGCAACCCTTGGCGTTTCCAAGGGTTGTTCTACTTCTTACTAGGACATCTTTGCCAAAACATAATTTTGTTTACAAATTAACATAAGAATGTCTTTCTTTTTAAAAACATCCCAGGACATTTCCTAACTAAATGGAAGATGCTGAGATCAGATAACATCTCTCATCACTGAGCTATACCAAGTGGTGAATGAGGAAGGCAGATTGCTCAGTGAAATTACAGAGTGCTACGTTGGAAAAAAAGTCAGTTGTATGGAAGTGTGAGCTCTCATACCTTTCAGATATCGGTTACTTTTTTTTTTTAGGGTAAGAGACCAAGAGCAAAACACTTTCTTATCTGCTTTAACCCACATCAAACCCTTCCCCCTTTTTTCCTCCCTTTTTCCTGCACCATGGTTACAAACTGGAAAGCTGGAGCTGAACTGCAGGTGGGTGCATCCTGCACTCACGCAGATCCCAGCAGCTGACACACTGCTTGACGTTCATCAGTTGTTATTCAGTAGCATCAGTGACAGGACTCCATTTCCATCCAATAATTATTTGTTACTGTTGCAAATTATTTTCAAAAAGGACAGGTAAAGAACAGACCCAGGTGTTGTCTGATAAAGTGATTACTTATAAAAATGGATCAAAAGTTGAAAAAAAAATAGTTATCTGTGACAACACAGGGGCCTATTTCTACAATTTATATAAGCCCGTCCGAAGATTTCCCACCAAATATCTCATTAAATCTAGGCTCAAAAGCTAGAATTGAGTGCATTTATATATTTCAGCTGCTGAATGCTGTCAGGATCCGAAGACAAACTACTCCCTACAGACAATTTAGATTTTATAATATTTGTTGGCTTCACCAAAGATGAAAGACTGTTGTTGTTTTAAATCATTGCTTTGTACAATCTGGTTTGCATACGTTAACAGCAAACCATTTACAATCCCATCAGTGTTTGGAGTGCAGCAACAGAAAGGCAAACCACAACTGGGTACTTATCCTGTGACACCAGAGCTCAGCTTTTCACACAATCTTGTTTTTCCTGCATTCTTTTCCCAATTACACCATTTGGGGGCTGGGAGGATTGTGTTTTAGAGTTCCCCATCCATCTGCCTTACTGAGGGTATGCTTCAACCCATTCATCTCTCAGTCCCCATAAACTCCTTATAGCATTCCTAGCAGGTACCAAAACCACATATGCACAAAGAGCTCAGCGTCTTCTACAAAACAGGACTGCAGTTCAAAATCAACCCATTAGCACATCACTTGGACACATCTGAATAGCAAGCAACAGGCAAATTTAAATACTTTTCAAAGGAATTCAAGTCTGCCCCATCTACTCCATGTGCCCAATCCACCTCCCAACAACAGAGGTTGTCCAGGGAGCTCCATGCTGAACCACAGGTGCCTGAAGACAGGCAAGACAAAGACAAGGCAGGGGGTACCAAACCTTTTTCCTTCTCCCACTCCGAAGGAAAGAGCAGTGGGAGTGGAGACTTAATACTGTCAACGATCCCTCTGTAATGACAATAGTGTGAAATTATGATAATATGAAAAGAAAGGGGAGGAAAACCCCTCTGCTGCCCACCTCATCACACATTATATTTCTCTAGACGAGAACATCCTCACTCTAAGCGGCAATCATCCACAGCGAAACATCACCTCACAAGTACTCCATCCTTGCTTTTATCTGTTGCCTACAACTGCCCAAGACAAATCAAAATGTAGTCTTCTGCATCCTGTTTTGACTTCTTCACGCTATTTATGAGTGGCCTGAAAGCTGAGCTGGTTGTCAGATTCCCTGCAACTGTCCACTTTTCCTCAGGAGCATACTTAGGACTAGATTCAGGCAAAACTGCTCAAGAAAACGTCTTGTGCACCCATCTTTTCAGGGACACCTGCATTATCGTCTCTGCCCAGCCAGCTGCAAGGCTGCAGCACACTGCCTGGGTCCCCTCCACACCGGTGGCCTCAGAGACATCCAGGAGCTCATGTAGCCCCCTTGTCTGGGGGCCATGCAAGTGCCTCTTCTGGCCTGACTTAACCTTCCCTCAACTGGCATAGTCACACCACCTCAGAAAAGGTCTCTCTAGGCCCTTGAAAAGCCATACTAGCAGCTCCCAGTTGCTAGTGAGCACTTACCCATGAGCCAAAGTGTAACGTTCAACAGTTTGTGATAGAGATTAACTTCTTAATTTGACCAGGTGCCACTGTGGGACTCTGTACTCAACTGAACCCTCCTTTAGGCCAGTACTTAACATTCTCTTTTGATACTGCATGACTTCAGTGGAAACAAACAAAAAAAATATCTACTTATTAGTTCTTATCAATTTCTGTCAAGCTATTCCCAGGCTTTAAAAAAAAACACAGAACAAACCACAGCAAAAAAAACCCAAACAACTCTTTCCAGCTATAGGAAAAAATTACATTCTGAAAGGTTTTTCTGTCCACAGGTCTTGCATTTGTATTTATCCTTCCAGATCTCTCAGCATTACAATGTGAGTATGCCTCAATGGCACATGCAGCACTTCCCAGCTCTTGAGTCCCAGAGATTTTGGTTGTCCACTGAAGAGCTACAGAGCCTCTTCTGATGGACAACAGAACTATTATTTCTTCTCTCTAGTTTATTCTATTTAAAAAAAGAAATCCAGCTTTAATCTTCCCATATTTATTTTTCTTGGATGGTCACTTTTCCTCTTTCATAGAAAATCATACTGGTTCATTCACACAGCCTAATGTGGCATTACACTGCACTTCATATAGTTTTAATTAATAGCTTAGCTGAACTACTCGATGTTTAATGCTGTGAGAGGTTTCCATCTCTCATAACTGTTGCTATGATATTTACAGTATATTTGAAGTAAGCCTCCAATAGCCTATTTCTTATGACCTAAATATTATCCTTTCTATATAAAATTCTAGGAACTGACTCACTGAAAATAGCTGGAGGAAAGAACAGTTTCCCCCATTTCCAAAAAGGCAAAAAAAAAAATAATCCAGACATTAAATTACGAAGATTCTGTCTTTGAAAGAGTTATCTCAAAATCTCTTTTAAAAAATTAACCCATAATTCTATTCAGTGTAACGCAGTCATTTCAGCTTGCACTTCTGGTGAGAAGTTGCTCTCTCCCCACCATATATATGTCAACATAAATATAAATATATTTTTAAGTTAGCATTATTTGAATTATAAAGAGATCAGCAGAAGGTTACCAGCCCTAAAATAATGCTCGTCTAAAACACTGTCGAAGAGTGTTAGACCTTAAAAGCTCCAATGATTTTGCTGCAATATACTTATGCATAAAAACCAATCCTAGAGGAAAAATAACCATTACACAGCAACCAACCAGGCTCACTGTACATTTACTACCTATGTTTCCACTCCACATCAGACAGATATGGTATTCACAGACCCAGCAGGATCACTCTCAACAGCCACAACAAGAAACATAAAACACAAACATCTGTGCAAAGTTAAATTATCAAATTAAAGTCAGGATTTGCAGGATGTCCAGATCCTTGCAGATGAGTAGGAGAGGTTGAATTAAGAAGTGGCAAACTTCACCTGAGAGCAACAACCTCCTATTCTTCTGTGGGTATTTAGATTTAACTAGCACTCTGCACTTATTATTTTAATGTTAAAATCATTTGGGACCAACCACTGTCATAGCTCTATCTGAAATGCACAACTGGCTCTAAAAAGCCAGTCAAAGCAGCAGAGATGGAAGCAGGTGGAGAAAAAGAAGTAGACCCCTACAAAAAGAAATGGTAACAAGCGTTATGTGGGTGACATATAATTTCTTTATTCCCATTCATTTTCGTCTTACTGTTTCCAAGGTAAAGAACAAGTTAGCGGGGGAGGGATGATGAGAAAACAGGAGGGTGAGGGAAGGTCTGAAACTCATGGTAACAAATGAGAGCCAGAAAAGGACTTTGTGTGAAGAGAAGACTAGAGGAAAGGACTCCAGAACAGCATCGTATCCCCTGCGCACAGCCTGCAGGCAGTGCATGCATCTGCTTCGTCAGCCCATGCTGGCACAACACACCCCCAGGATATTTTTCCATCCACAACCTACACACCTTTCTAGTAGACACTCAACCTCATGTAGTTCTTGGTCCTCTTCTCTCTTGTAAGACACAGTACTTTCACATGATTTGGAACACAAAGGACATCACTGCTGCATCCTTGCAACAAGTGCTTCCCCCGGGACCTTCCTAGAGTAGGATTTGATGCCATGCAACCCTTCCCACAGTTTCCTTACCCATTTCACAGCTTCAAAGGCAGACAGACTGGAAAGCTAAATGAATTATCGGAGGCAGCAGTGGATTAAGACTCATGAGCTGATGTCTCAGCTGCACGCTCATTCTATTAAAATGCAGAGTACTGTTTAATATTAAAACCAGCCTCAGTCAGAGATTTATGGTCAGCATCACCAGAGGTGGATTACGGAGCAAGACCATGCACTTATTCCCATTTAATTCCATTATTCCCCCCAACAGACACTATGCTTGGGGTTTCTGATTCTTGAAATAATGTCGTAAGCCTATAGGAAGGGCAGTATACATTACTTTAGTTACTTTAGTTCTGTAAGAAGAGTTGAGTATCACTCAAGTTATTACTAAGACTCCAGCTTCATATCCCACCTCCAATCCCCAGATGTTAGGTTTGGTTGCTTGCCAAACTGATATCTTAAGGTAGAAATACAAGACAGTGGCACCTGCACAGAGCAAGTCATGAAGAACCCTGCCTGATCGCTCACTCACTTTGGAGAGAGTCAGCATCTCCTCCATATGCTTCCCAACATGCAAAACCATCATCTTATAAGTGGGTCTCATGCAGTCAGTTTTGTGAGGACTCTTGCCAAAGAGTCCCATTAAATTCATGTCAATCATACCACAACCCTGCAGTAGCTGCACACATGGCCTTCGCCACATCTCCAACAGCATCTTTCTACACAGAATGACTATAGAGACTACTTCTCACGCTTTTGAAAATTATTGCAAGTCCCCAGATGGTGGTATAATCAACAGTTTTTAAAAAAAATCCTCTAACAGAATGGGAAGATGGTTAGAAATCCCATGTTCACAGCAACACAGTAAAGTTTTGGAAGCTGTATAGGCCTCAAACAGTAACTCTTCCCTGCCTGAAGCTTTGATTAGAAATATTCCCTGCCATGTCTTTGGGTGCTCTTCCGCAACCTGTAGGATATCATTAATGTAGGCTAAAGTTAAAAAATAAAATCAATCATAATTGCTACAACTCAGTATTGGTGATTTCATGGAACTGTATTTAAGTGAGATAATGGAATCTAGCAAAATAATGTCTTTAAAAAAATAGTAATAATTAAAAATGGTTTGTTTTTTTTTTTTTTACACTATTTAGAGCATTTATTGTCAAAATACTGTAAACACCTATCAACCATCACAGCCTGAGAAGATGCTTTCTTTTGCAGTTGAAACATGGGCTTTCAAAGCCTCTGTTTATGCGTCCATTTTGTCAAGTTCTACAGATTACTTTATTTCCCCAGTTACCACAGCAGTGAAATTATTCCAAGCGAAGAAAAAATTTCCTATGCTTTGGCTGAAGAGAAAGTCCTTCAACCTTCCCGTGACATTTTAATGGAAGAACAACAGAATTTCTAAATAACAATTTCAAAATAGGATGCTACAAACTAAACCCCATGTATCAAGGGGGAGTTGGGGCGAGAAAAGGGCACTGACAGAGGCAAACGCAACACTAAATACACATTTAAGGCTGTGGCCCCTTTAATAGCTGTGTGCAGACCCTTCAAATTACCATCTAAGGGCTCAACTACTTTAGTTACCTTGATAATCTCAGCTCAGCTCGATGACATCCTTTTCTTGTCCTGAAGTTGTGCCCTACTTAAAAACTACTTTGTTTTGCCCCAGAGACATCTGTATTTCAGTTTTCTGGATAATGACCACAGGGACTGAGTTGTGTTGTATGACCTCCATTTGTAGCTTGCAAAGTGCTTTGGGCTTGTCTAGAATACACAGAAAAAAATAAAAGGAGGAGGGGGCTCTGTTTAACTGCCATGCCTAAGTTTTCAAAAGTCCCATATTTAATTGGACGGCTGGATTTATTTTTATTATTTTCTTTGCTTCTTGAGGGAGAAGTTTTTAAGGCCAAAATGGCCTGAATTCAAAGAACTTGTTCCACAGCCTTATCGGTTTAAAGTAGTTTTCACAAAATGGAATATTCCATATAGAAAACTAGAGTTTTAGGGTTTTTT
>VZTV01066393.1:6121-23421 GCA_013400875.1 Anhinga rufa
TAACAATCATGCTTCTACAGGGATTAGCTGAAGAGAAAAAATGGTACAGGGATGGAATTAGCTAACAGTGCTGTAATGCCAATCGGAGGAAGCTTTGTCAAAAAAAAAAAGACAAAAAAAGAGAGGGAGAGTTTTTAATAAGGTATCAACATGGATGAGCATAACTATGAAGGAACAAGATTCAAAAAACTAAAGGATATGAATAAGGGTGGGGAAGAGCAGAAATTATATGAAGCAGCAGGAAATTGTGAGAAAGTGTCCCACAGGTGGAGCCTATGAAAGTGAAGAACAGCCTCTTCAGGAACTGCTGAACCACGTCTATAAAAAGCTCCAAAGAAAGCATTAAAAAGACAGTCTGGTGGAGCTAACAAGCTTTCATTACAGGTAGCTAAGCTAAATAATACATACCTAGAGGTCATTTCCACCACTAATTTTCTATAACACTTCACTTAATTGAATTAATGAAAAGTTGGAACTTTTATTCAAAAATGCATTGAAACAGATAGACTTAAAACTGTTCCAGGAAGGTTTTGCTTAACTCTTAATTTGCTTTACCAGCACTACTGAGCAAAAGGATTACCAAAAGATCCTACTCAAAGAGAGAACTGGGAAAAAATCTCTTGGATCTTTTCACAGGCTCAGAGGTACAAAATAATCCAGTCTTTTTTTTCATTAAGGTCCATATTCACTCAAACCCCAGCAGTTCTGAATTACTATGCTATTGTTTTCTTCCTAATGTCTGCTATGCATCAATAGTTATAATGGAGAGAGATTGATAGAAAGCTGAGATTTAGTAGCAACTCAGCAATTAAATTGCACAACTAGTCTTTGTTCTACTGTTCCCTGGTGGATACAATCCTGTTCATTAATCTGCATGTTGATTATAACCCCTCCGTGATATTGATCTGTGTTTCACAGTCCTGTGATTGCAAGAATACGTAGTTGCCACAGGCAGCTACAGTACTGCATACACTTCAAATTAACGCTGAAATATTTAAAGCTAGAAAAAGAAAAAAAAAACAGTGATCCTTAAACTGATTGATTTGAGGTTACGTACTTTTGCCATGGCATTGTTTTCTTTTTCCCTCCAGTTGCTATTAATACCAAGAAAAATTAAATTAATTTAGACAAAAGAAAAAAAAATCAAACACAAAACAAAACAAGCCCTTAGAAGTTGTTTGACTTGGGGCATCTCACAAACAGTATTCTGTAATTGTTGAACCAATTTTAGGTCTTTACCACAACTTCTTCCTCTTGTTCAGATACATTTTTGTGGACAACCACAAGGAAGCCTATTTGTCATTTATTCTCTAACACATAGCTAATGCATTTCTCTTGCTCTTGCATTCCAGTTCCATATTCTGAATCTTCTGTGTTTTTATTTGGATTTGCTCCAACGTAACAATTGCTTAGTTTATTTTTTGTTTATTTAAACAATACACACTGAGATGGAATAGTCCATCTGTGTAGTCGTCCATGCTTGAACTGAGCAGCTATCCTGTCAGCTGTCTTCTCTGTTCATCTGTACCACCAGATACAAGACCAGAGGTGAAAGTTCCTGGCTGGAGTTGGCCATCACATCCCACCTGGAAGAAAATCCTAAGAGTGATGTAGGAGGACAATCTCAAGGAGAGATAAATTTAGATATGACCATACAAAGAGACAGAGAAGGTATTAGAGAAGATATGCAGGAAAGGGAAAGATGAGCCTTAACGCCAAGACTGCCTGGAAAAAGCATGTAATATAACGGCATGTAACAGCAAAAGAAAAGCAGGGCTGGCATAGTCAGTGTGTGCACCTCAGGAGCTCAACCCTGTCCCTTTGAGAGATGACCCACTGTGTCAGCGACTTTCCTCTACTGAGGCAGAGAAAACAATCTTCAACTATTTTTCTTCCAGATTTCTCTTGTGATGAAAAGGGAGTCATTGCAAAGAAGAAAGAAATGTTGCTGAAAGGAGAACAGAAGGAAGAAAAATGACTGGGGAGAAGAAAGGGACTGATGGGGAAAAAAAGAGAAGCGTGAAGTGAATAGGAGAAGCAAAGCACAAAAAACAAAGGAGGGAAATAATATTAACCAGAAGATGGAAAGTTTTTCTGCAATATCCATCTTTAAGAATGAAGAGCAAAACAGATGCACTACAAAATCAGTTTGATTATCAGTAGGACAGCTATCTATAATAAGATACTAGCCCAGTCCTGAAACATTCATGCATTTACATCCTGGGGATTGTTCTGTAATTTTAAATATTTTTTCCTTCCCTGAATCAGGAAGAACCTGAAAAATCTTTTTTTAAAATTATTTTTGCAGATTGCTAATAATACTGGCACAGCCAATAACCACTAAGTTACAATGCAGATGTGAAAAATTTGGGTTTGGGTTCTTGGTCTTACTGATTTTGTGCAGATTTGTACAAGGCTGTTATATATTTATGTGAGTGCCCTATAAGTATAGTTCGTATAGTATGAGATCCTTACGTTAGTCTCTTTCAGGGTGAATATTTGCAAAGATTATTCAATAACTTCTGTTGGTGCTATTCCATTTTATATGGATTTAAATGGGTCAAGAACTATGTGAAAGCTCTGCCTCACTTGCAATGAAGCTAATAGCTGAGGTGGTTTAAGACCATCTTAATCACTGCTTAACTCAACTCTTCACCAGGGATTACAAATTAAAGTGAACCCATACCTTGGCCCCTGGAGTTTGTAGCTTGACATCTTAATACAAACCTGCCTTTATCAGGGGGTTGTATGAATATGCTGGGCTGTGAAACGAAGCATAAGCACACGTTTGCTTTATGCTCCTTCTTTCCAGCAACCTTTGGCAGAGAGACAGAGCAGGAAACTGCAGGCAGCAGCTTCTTAAACTGCAAGAGCTGGATCCATTAGAAATTTTCTGCCTGAGTGTTAATTCTCAACCCAGTGTTAATAGTACCCACCTGAGAAGAGACAATCTCAAGTCACATCACTTCCAGAGTTAAGCAGAACAGATATTTACCCCTAGCTTTGCTCAGATAATTGTTCTTTGTCCAACAGTATCTGATTCTGTTTTTTCACCAGCACTTCGTGTGGATCATTTAAAATTTTCCCAAAAAAAGAAGTTTGTCAAAACAGACCAAAATCCATGGTGTGTTTACACTTTAGTAAAGCAATGTGGCTTGTTTTGTGCTTTCTGCCCAGCTCCTGAAGCATACAGACACCTTGAGCACAACCACAGACAGCTCTAAATGAGCCAGAGATTTTCTCTGACAATATTTTTGTTATCAAACATCTGGCTGTACTTATTTTTCATTCACTGACTGCTTGATTCATTGCCAGCAGTTCTCTGCCAGTGGAAACATCCACGCCAGTGGATAGCTAACAGCACTATGGCTTTAAACTCCAGCCAGATTTCATGGAGCTTAGCCAGCAGGAGCTGCCTGGAAAATGCACCGGGTTGGTGCATCTCCTGGGTGCAGGGAGGGCCATTGCTGGGAGCACTGCAGTGCCCAGACCCTGCAGGGGCTCTCTGGTATCAGGAACTGCTGGGGCTTCCACCCACCACTAATGAGCTTCTTAAGTTTTAGCTCTCTCCCACTAATTGCATTTTTCTCTATTTCTAGATATGGTCATTTCCATGCCTGAGTTTTCTGCTTCTATTCTGCATTGGGTTTAGCCAGTTCTTGCCTCCTGGTTAATTTTCCTCTGTTTTATTTCGCATCTTCATGAGACTTTCTTCAGAGGTCACACCTTCCTGATGTTTTATCTTCAGACATTCTCATTCGTTGGCCTAATATTTGTTTTATGAGTATCCACTTGTTTTTTGATTTTGTTGTTATTGCCTCCATTTTTTTACTGTTATTGCCATTTCCATCAACCCGACCTTACTCTTTGGACTGCTGCTCTTAGTCTCTAGAGCAACACTTCCTCCTGGCTTTGATCCTAAATTACCTCTTTCATGTGAGGATCATTCAAATGGCATTTGGAATTCAGATTTCCTGAGCTTGATATTGTAAGCCCCAGAGTAGTTCTTGAGAAAAGAAAGGCCACCTGAATTTGATTAAAGCCAAAAAGGTTGGACAAGTGTGCTGCAAGTTGTCTGTTCCTGCACGGATCAGCCCTGCAGAGCCGTCCCTGCTCCCCCAGTTTGGCAGAAGTGCCCTGCCACCTTACTGCTGCTGGCAAGCCTCCAGCGGCAGCCTGCAGGGTAAGGCACTGTGAAGTGTCAGGAAGGCTGGCAGAGTCTGGCCCTCTATAAGCAAAAACATGCAAAGTTTTACCTTGTCTGTTTCCTTGCTCCTGACAGATGAAGCTTCCACTTCTCTATATTTAGTCTTAGCCATGCTCTGTGCTTTCTATTTGCTCATACTGTCTCTCTGTGATGATGTACTTTATCCATTCTTTTATTTATTATTTTAAATCCTTCTCAAAAAGCCCAGCCAGCCAGACACCCAGAAGGTTGATTCACCATCTGTTCAAAGTGGAACACACCAGGGTAAATAAAATTTGGGTAAGGAGGCTCAGAGTAAACAGGCCAAATCTCTCTAAAATGTTGGAGGTGACAAGACATCTTCATCACCCAGTTTGCTGTGTATTGAGTACAGCCGTTTGCTTTGAAAGTTTTGTCAGTTCTTAATTTTGAACCTTTTCTTTCCTTTTGTCTTAGACTATAGCAGACGTGAGACATGACAGAGAGACCTGAGGAGGGAGGAAGGAGAGTTAACAAGTTGAAGGCATGGGGTTTACATAAAAGCTAGTGTTACATATTTTTCCACATCAAAACCCAAATAATGGGCACTGAAATGACCTCAATATCTTTTTACAAACAGATGCCTTAGGGCTAGTGGATTTTAGTCTCAGATGCATGCTGCACGTGGTTGTCTATCTCAGAAAATCTGATGCTCTTAATGCTTGCACACGTGAAGAGCTAATGTTTTATGGATTTTTCTGGCATACAGAAGAGCCTGGAGTTTTGAAATTAGACCTTAATTTGCAGGCTAAGGAAACCAAATCTTGATTTACCAAGAATTGCCTTTCACTTGTTTACATTTTAAGGGGTGTTTCAGCCCCACAATTTAGAGGATTATGTTCATCCCTTAATTACTGCAAGTGACCAGGCATTTATCTTCCAGTGTCTAACATATTGAAAATTATGCAATTTACTTGATAATTTTAAAAAAAGAAATCAATATGTTCCCATGATAAACATACTGTGTACCCTTCCTCACACTGGGGAAGCTAGTCAAGGGAAGTTAATTGCCTAGGCCTGGTAGTGCAGAGAACAGCATTAATAAATGGGGTGTACTGGCTTGTATAAAGGACAGATGTGAGTTTTCTGCTCCACTGTACAATGAATTAATTCTCTGTCTTTTCCACTTTTCCTCAATTTATATAGCACAGTGACCACTGAAGAGCTGTGTTTACAGTCACTTTGGCAAAGTGTTCCCAGAGCCAAATCCTGGCCACATCTTGCATTGCGTGGCCATCAATTCAGTCCTCATCCCTAAGTCAGATCAGTCTGGAAAAATGTTCAAGTCTGAGATGTAAGTGAGGTCTAATCTGAAGATGGGAATAGCTGAGCAGCAAGGACAGGAGAGGTTTGCAGGATGACCCATGCCCCATCTCTCCTGCTGCCATCTACAGACACTCTCTTTCTACACTCTCTTTCCCCCTCTCTCCCCTCTGTACTACTACTTGCCCCTGGGGACTACCATTTCTGAACTCTGTTGCAGCCTTTACCAAAAAACCTTGCTGCAGAGGAAAAGGTAGGATCCAGAAAACAGTCAAAATGGGATTTGGCAAGTCGAGTGGTGCCTCAGGAAAGAGTGACTTCTGGCAAAGAGATTGTGTAACCATCAGCTGTGCACTAGCAAAGACAGAGACATTCAAGACTCCTGGCTTTCTACTTGGCTGAGGAAGGGCAAGATGGCACTTAGGGTGCTCTGGCTCCCCTGGTTTCTGCCCACTAGGACTTGTGCTGTTGCTTATGTGGTTGAAAGATTAGGGCAATTGAGCTAGACCAGGGGGAAGGAGGGAGCTGCCATGCCTAACAGAATTGCAAGGCTACTGTGGTTGGAAGAAAAAAAGATGGCAACAGCATGGGCAGAGATAGCCCTAGGTTGTTAAGCCCTTTCAGGTAGGTCTCATTCTTGTAGACACACCAAAGGCCAAGAAAGATGCACATTATTGTGGACAGGAAAGGTGTTAACTTGCAACATGTTAGTTACTCCATGGGAATTTCCTGCAAGGATGCTGTTAGCCAAAGGGAAACATGGAAGAGGCAAACATCATCATACTGACTGGAAGGCTGTCAGTATGACAGCCCTTGAGCACCTGCCCGAGGAGTTGCTGTGCAGTAGCTATGGGTGTGTCACATTCACCCCGGAGATTACTTCACAGTAGTGTCTTTTATGCCCAAAGTCAAAGTCATTATCAGATCTGTTACCATGCTAGAGTTCAAACTTCTTTTAGAACTTTTCTATCATTTTAAAAGGCAGAACTATGAAATGTTACCCTTTCCCTGCTTGTGTCACTAATCTGTGCTTCCCAGCTTCCATGTGAAAGTAGTCAGACACTATTTAGAAATACGTTGTTTCACCAAAATGTACTTTTGTCAGAAAAAGAATTTGTCTAAGATTACAGGGACCTCTCAGTCTGTTGTGCAGAGGATTTCTGCAGGCCTGGGGGTTATGTAAGCATAAATCACATATCATATCATATATATGTATAGTCTATAGTATTTTTAAGAAGTCACTTTTTTAAACATCTCCTTTTAAAGTTTCCACTTGCTGGGGACAAGGTGTACCATTCAGCTGATAATTTCACATTGATTTATTCGTTCTACTGCTCCAATCTACTGTTCCCTGCACACTTGCCATGGCAAGTCTATGTGATCCTACTGTATACCTGCAGGCTAGATAAGGTGTACAGGATATGGTTTGGGGCACTAAAGTGCTCTCCCAAGATCATTCAGGATCTAATCTGAAATCCAGCAAAGTCAGTGGGGCTCCTGACAATGAACTTAGTGAGGTCTGGATCTTTAAATGACTCTTTAAAAAATCTATTTGCAAAGAAATTGCTGAAGAGATCCCTGATACTCTTTCAAGCCTAGGCAGTGAAAATATGAGAAAGATATGTTTGATCACACATTTTTTTCCAAAAGGAGATTTGAGGTGTTTGTCTTGCAGGCAAATGATAGGCCAGAAACAAAGAGGGTGTCTAAATTTATTTTTAATATGAAAGCTTTTAATAAAGAATGCTACCTTATCTAATGGCACGTTGAATCTATGAAATAGAATACTATGGCAAGCATAATATTTTCATTAAACATTAAAGTTTGTGTACAAAACATATGAAAAACTTAAAAATTACATTGGAGTCTCCCATCAGGTCTATCTTGTCTAATGCAACATGTATTACTTCATTAAAATTAAACACATAGCCCTCCTCTCGTCGGCTCATCCTCTTTGCTGCTACCACTGCAGCACCACTCATGCTAAGATTTTCTGATGTAAGAGGGCTTAAACTCACACCTCCTGAGGGTATCAAATTAAAGATCTGTGGTCATAATTCCTTATTCTACAGGGAAAACATGATCATATCTCAAAAAGCATTCTTCTTATCCTCTCATTAACACATAAAGAAATACATACTCACACTAATACAATTACAAACACTGGCTAATCTGTATTGCTTTCTTTCCCTTTCACATGTCCTTTGGGAAAGCTACTGTCTTATTCTATATATTTTTATATCCAGGGTTTTTCTTCTATTTACAATGAGATTGAGTTCATCTTCTGCATAAACATTTTATTTACAGTGTTTGGTCTCTTTGGAAATTATATTAATTTTTAACTCTATAGCTGATTAGCCCTTATACACCCTACAGAACTTTCCTGACATACATACATGCACACACTTATATACAAAGAGAGAGACTTTAGCTTTGCTATATATTGGTAGAAAAGGAGTAAATATTGACATTCTAGCAATTCCCAAAGTCTCCAATGAGGACTGACAAGCTGTTATGACTTGCACTGTACAAAAGAGAAAATTTAATTGCATCATACAGAAAAGAAACAACAGAGTTATCTCCCATCCCTAGGTAATATGTGCACTATAACTGGGCAAATGCATCAGTGGGCTCTTTCATGTTCAGTGGTGCAATTACATCTCATATTCTCGGAATGCAAACAATTATAGTGCATATAATCCACAGTATTGTATTTAAAAAAAAAAAAAAGACTAAAAAGCACCTCTTGCCAAAACCTGCAGGATATTGTCTATAGTATGGCTCTCTTCTCCAGAATGACTGAATGGAGTCTTTATAAAATGACTTTGCATAATTCTAATGCTATGGAAAAGACCTTACCTTCTTGCGGTGCCATCCTGCTTAAAAACAAACAAAGCTCATCCCATTTTTCTTACTCTGATGATATCTAGTTTGTCATTACAGTTGTAACTTTCTGGTTTACTTCTGAACCATCCATTTCAATTGTTATCATAATTTTCAGACTTTTTGTGCATTTTTTTTCCTTGCCAAAACTTAGAGAGCTGTTTCAGGCAGCCTTTACTGTGGATGAGCCTACGCTGTCAGACAATTTAGCTCCCCAGCTCCTTCCCAGGCCCTGCTGCCCTGATCTTACACAAACTGTGTTATCTCACAGTCTGTGTGCTCTGCTGCCAGCAACATGGGGCTCTCCTGACTCCTAACCACAGGGCACATGTTAGGAGATACAATAGCACAGGTAAATGAGCATGTGCAGAGCATTACACAGTTCTCCATACAGTTGCTGTCTCATCTCCATCACATAACGGGGACCAATTTTTCACTACTATAAAGAATAGAAAGAGACAGCTTTACAAGAGATGATCATCAATAATTTCTGACAGCTGTTTCTTGGCTTCCCGCTACCGATCAGTGGCTGTGCATGGTACGAGATCAGCAGCAGACCGCTCGCAAGAGCTGGATCCCATCCTGGTAGAAGCTGCATGAGCATCAGGATGAGCTGAAGTCCCTAACCACAGCAAAGCAACCATCTAACAAGGGGAGACAGAGAAATGACAAGGCAAGAAGCAGAGGCTTAGAGACATCAGTTTATTTGAAAGAAACAGCCAGGCTATTAGTGGAAAAAATGGAGGCAGAAGCTGAGTGTCTCACCTTGATGCAGTGTCCTAGCCTACGCTTGATGCAATTTTCAGTGCATTCGTAGATTAAATGAGTAAATATATTCCATTAAGATTAGTGGCTTACAGTTGTGCCAAGTGTTATTGAAGAAAGTAAGGTTGCCATGGTAAGTGCACACACTTTTTCTGTGCAGTAAACAAATAAAATCCAGGTAATTTCTGTGTGTGTATATATTACTGTTTCTTGAAAATTCAGGAACAGAGACAATCTTATTGCTAACAATATCAAAATAAAGATGAACACTATTCATGTTACTACTTGAAATGACCAGCAGTTAAAATAAAACATCATGACATTGTGTATGTCTCATTTCAAGTGCTTAACTGAAAGAAAATGGGAAAATGGGGCTTAGGGTTTAATTTGAAAACTGTGAATAATTAAAAGTTTTGAGTAATTAGATTAATGTCAGTTTAGGTAAATCAACAATATTGCAGTAGTTTGAACATAAATGTGATTTTTCTGCCCTCTGCACTGTTTTCATACTGGCTTAATACCACCCAATTTCAAAAAAGTTTTTTTGTACAAGCTATGGCATAGACATAAAAAGTATGAAGTCCATTATCTTTGCATCCAGTAATGACTACATAAAACATATTTATGACACATCAAGGTAAGATTCATTAATATCCTGTACACTTTAGATATTATGATTGATTTTCATCTCCCCTCACCTACCTGTATGCATCTGTTCTGCACCCTTCTGTTTATCTAGACGTTTTGCATGAGCAACATTTGCAGTATATGACCACCTGACCTAATTTAGATATCCACATTATAAAGAGATGAACAACACTGTGCTTCTCTCCATTAACTATGAAAACACCAGATGACTAATTCAAATATAATTTTCTTATTGTCCCTGTTTGCACAGAATAAAACTTTAAGTGTCTTAAGCAACGTCATAATGCACAGTCATATCAGTTTTATGGAGTTTATGTCAGTATCAGTTTTAGGGTTTTTATGTGAATACTTGCAATGTATAGATTTTGGTCTTCATATTTAAAATGAACTTTAATTTGTGTTACTCTTGTTTTATTAAGTAGGAATAAGAGCAGTGAAAGAATGGTTTTCTACTCTAATCTAATAGCTAATATTTTTGTGCCTTTTAGGGCTTTACTTTTTCAAAATAGTCATATATACAAACAGTCTATGATGAGAACCTTGAAATTATAATTGTGCATCATAAGACAAAGATCAGGAGCATACCTTTGCAGACAATTTCCCATCATTCCCCCAAATGTTATTGCACTTTAATTCACATCAGGCATCCATACTGGAAAGCTTGCAATGGATTCCTTCTGGAGGAAACTGAGCCAGAAGATGCACTCCAGCAGCTAAGAGGCATTTAGTCCATGGGAGCAGACCTGAGCTACTCTGAAATAAAATCCCTGGAGTTAGGTCCAGTTTCTCCCTACAGAGGTGCAGCTCCTCACACACACACTCCACTTGCTAATACAGTCTTAGCCAGTGACTCACTGTGTCATATCTTAACACTACACACTTTATGGGATGCAATTATGAACCATATCATTCTTCTTTTTTGTATATTTGCATCAGCTGAACATCTCTTTGGCTTTTCCTGAAGAGATGGCACTGCAGTTTTGCTTCACTATAGGTAATTTTCTACAATGTAGAAGAAACAAAAGATGCAGACAACAATCCTTTCATGAGCCAAGATGTCAGAATTCAACCTGAACTTTCCTTTGGTTTAACGGGATGATAAATAATTGCAAAGCATTCACACTGCTATCTGACCTTCTGAAACACTCCGTACCTTCTCCCTCCATTATCCTATCAACAGTGGGATATACTGCCACTGCTGCTGCCTGCGCTTGTGCTCACTCGATTAGGACTCAGATCACTCAAAACACAGCACACTGCAACATAAATTCTGTCACTCCTTAAAGTATTTGATCCCTTAAAGTATTTGATCCCTAGTTCTGCCAGCTTACATCCTTCTCTCTCCCATGGTACATATTGTTGATGCGAATGTAAAAAAATGTGTAGTGCTGTATTTTGACAATATCATAGAATCATAGAATAGTTTAGGTTGGAAGGGACCTTTAGAGTTAGGTACATTTATCCTCCAAGTGCCTTCCTTAGGTACTTCAGGCTGTAATTTATCTCATTTGTTTTATTCTGCACCATGTATGGAGAATGTGGAATTTGATTCTTGAGTTTCAGCACGGTAGCATTTTGTTGCGGACAAGCTTGACAAAGGCTGTGTTATTACTTTTAGCTTAATTAGCCTATTAAAATGATTCATGTGCAGTATTTCAATCACCCATTATTTTGCCTTGCTGTTTTCTTCAATTGATTAAATCTCTACTAATCAAAAATGTTGCATTTTAGGCCTACCACTTATGTTGACTACACTTCACTGTTAGGACCGATCATTTAATAAAAATCAATTGAGCAAGCTGCTCAAAATTCACCTAGTTTAATGTACAAAAATGTATTCAGATGGTAGCAGCTTTGTGTAACTCTGCTCCCAGAGAATAAATAGAATTTTACAATTAACATCATGGGAAAAGAATTAGGACAATGCCTACCAAGTTCTTTTGAAAATCATGGTGGGTTTTGCCCAACAAAACGCAAGCAGAGAGCAATCCCTTTGAAAACTGTTCTCTTAGAGTCCTAGAGTTATATGGTCAAAGAAAGAAGACAGAATACAGGATCCTGTGGAAAGAATTCCTCAGTATGTACTCTTGGAGAGCCTGCAATGTATAATAAAAATGTGTCCATAGGCTCTGTGAAATCAACTTGTTTAATTACACTAATAATAGGAAGTAAGAGTATAATGCTGAAGTGCTGCAAGGCTCAAGATTTGTTTTCATAAAAGTCCCTTTCTAGGGAGGAAGAATATAATTAAAACTTTAGTTTTTACAGAAAGTATGGAGATCTGAGAGAAAAATGGGAGTTTGAAGGAAAGTCATTAGTCTTGATCAAAGTTATTTGATAGAAAACATCAGTCTTCCTTTGCTAAATGTGTCTGCTTACAATGTAAGAAAAATGACTATATTATCTTTTACTTTGCCGTTTTTGTTTAAAAGACAGTTGTTATGTGTGTTGCTCATAATTAAATATTCTAAAATATTATTCTTGCAGGCAGATACCATCCTTTTGGTGACTTTGATTCTGTCTGGCGATGCCAATTACTGGGAACATTTTAATGACTGCAGTCACAGTACCACCACTATTTAAAGATGCAATAAGTCCTCAGCCATGATGGCATCTACTGTTCTTTGGAAAGTTCTTTGGACTTGATCCCAAGGCCTTCACCAGATATTGGCTCAGGCTATAAATATCCAGTGTGTTCAGTTCATCTTCCAAAAAGAAAATGCAGACGAGAGCTTTTCTGCATTTCACAAAAGGTGAGTGAATGTCCTTGAAGATTAGCCCCAAGAAGAGCATACCTTTGAATTTGCCCTGAAGCAGAAGTGGCATTCATTCAAATGATGACATTTGCATGTGAGGCCGCAAGGAAATTAATTTCTAGCCATGAGTCTTCCCTGGAGGCTCTGAAACAAGAAGGATTCAATTAAGAACTTGAAAATGACCATAGTATGAAGTTAAGCTATATTAGACTAGAAATATGAGCTAAAGATTGTAAACATCACATGAGAACTGCCTGTGAGCCATGTCTGAAGTTTCTCAGTTCAGAAGCAGCATGCAGAAAAGTATCAGCTTATTTGTCCTGCTATGAAAGCTCTGTAGTTAGCTTAAAGCTATCTATAATAACAGTTGTGTGGCTACAGTGTAAGCATACATTTTGATAGGAAGCCAGAACGAGTTCTTGAACGAAAAAATTATCATAATTTTGATAGAGCTTTGAAGTGTTTCTCTGATCAGGCAGTGCTGCTCTTCCCTCGAGATCACTAACCACTGAAATGATTGTTGCTTCATCAAGGCACTCTGGCTTGAAGCAGAACACCGAAAGTCTGGAACAGGTGCTCTGCTGTTGGATTTCTTAGTGTCCATCTTTCTCAAGGGAAAACATGCAAAGATTTGGTAGGGGTCTCCCCAAATTACACTGGTCTCTCTCTCTGAGTCTGTTATAGGGACCTGGGAATCAGCAGTGCCAAGAATTGGGTGACTAACAGATGAAATTGGAAAAAAAAAATACTATCAGCTAAGTTAGACCAGCAGAAAAAGTTACCTAGTATTTCCACAGCAGAAATGGACCTTGGCCATCTTTTTCAGTGAGATATTTGGCAAACCCTAGTGGTATCCAGCCCTGAGGTTGGGAAGCCAGGACATGGACAGAGCCAGCAGCCAGCCCACTTCACCACAGCTCCCTGTGTCAAATGAAAGACATCAGCTTGGCTGTCTGCACACCCAGCCAAGGGCTCACTGGCCACCAGCACGGCCCAACGGCAGGGGCTGCTGGGAGGAGAGAGGCAGCAGAGGCCTCAGGGAGGGCAGCCCACAAAGCAGATGCTTTCCAATTTCATCTGCAGTCACAGCCTGGTAGTTGTCCTGTGCCTCTCCTAGGGCGCTGGGCACAAGCTCTTCCCTAACGCAGTCTGCCTTTGGGCTGAAGCCTCCTTTTTGAGCCCTCTGCCAGCAGACACGAATCGCAGCGGCAGTGCTTTTTCCCTCCCTTGACTGCTTTGACTCTTCCAGAGACATTGATCAGGGTCCTCTCCATCTTCTTTGTAAAGTACAACAAAAATCCCTCACATTAGAAGGCATCTGGGAAGGTCGGCCATCTGAGTTAATTAAAGAGCACTGCAGTCAGCACAGCCACACATAGATCTTGTATGTTCCTTTTTTTGCTAGACTTACATTCTCCAAGGCCAGTGCCTCTGCCAGTGATCATGCATCTGAATTAATTTAATTTTCTCCAGTGATTTCTATTGCCCATTTTCAGAAAGCATATTACTCTAGGTTCAAGCTCTGGTTAGAGTGTTATAGATCACAGCTCTTACGACAACATTTTGAAACATTGGTGCTAAATACTGAATTATTATAAAAATAAAGATGGAGAATGTAAACACAAACGCAGCCAGGATGTTGTTGAATTCACTCACCACATACCTGTCAGCCCAAACTCCGTCAAGAATAAGAAGTCTCCAGGACAGCAGCTATTTATCTATCCATCAATTTTCACCTCTTCTCTTAGCTTTCAAGTTAGAAACAGCAGTATTAGCATCAACTGATAAAGATGTCATGATGGTGATGGATGGAGTTCCAGAAACATATGCTGGGGATATGACTGATTTCAGAGATTTACATAAATTAAGTGAAGAGGTTGTATTCAGTCTGCTGGAGCCAGTGTCTTGATCTCCATCACCAAAGGAATCTCACTAAGCTATGCAGTCATTTATCAGATGATATGGTAATTAAAGTAGTGTCAGCAAGGCATCTTGGCAGTCTCCACTGAATATACAGTTAGTAAATTTTTGCAGAGGTACTGTTATTGTAGCCAGGATTGTCTGCATGAAGGCTGTACAAGGCTCATAGGCAGAAATATATCTTTTATTCAACCTACTGATAGATTTGGAGAAAATCCCAAAGAGCACAAAAGCCCTTCTTTAGTTTTGAAACAGAACAACCTACAGATAAGTACAGATTGCTGCTTAACTTAATTGTGTTAATCAGTGAGACCAGGAGAACAGAGCAGTTTGTACCTGAGGAAGAGAAAGGAGTACCAGCAGCTCAGCCACCTTTGAACAGTGCAGCCCTTAAGCTGACAAGCTATTTTACAGAGGGGAGGCAGAAAGGCAGCTGCTTCAGGTCAGGCTGCGAGCTGGGCTGGAGGAACCATAGTACTGCGCTGTGTTGGCAGATGTGCCTCAAAAGTCTGGGGATGCCATGAAATACTCCAAAGATGAGCTGTGTCTCTGTTGCATTGAAACTGTTCCTTTTTGCAGAACATTTTGCATGAACATAAAGAGGTTGGGGAGGTGTTAACCTTCTGTTCCAGGGTCAGTAGTAGTGATAGCTGGATAACAACTGCATCAGTGGCAGCCTTGACAACACACAAGGAAATCTGTTAGTAGATATGACCAGGAAACAAGCACTAAGAGTGGTAAGTACCAAGTCACCATCTCCCTGCTGATTACAGCATGGAAAACAAGACAACTCTCTATTCACAAAACAACTTCCACCAAAGGCTCTCCAAACTTTTTCCCACCTTTCAATACTCAGACCTCCCAATATCCCTTGGAGGGAAAGTATTATTATGCAAAGGCTAAATGATTTGCATTCTGCTAAGGATAAATGATTTGCCTAAAGACACAGAGCAAATCAGTGGCTTTGATTTATAGCTATGATCTGGCCTGACTGCAAGGGAAGACTTTTCTCGATTCGCATGGAGCCCCACTGAATTCTCCAGCCCTCACTGGAGAAAGAGCCAGCGCAGGGTCAGAACCCAGCAGTCTGAGTCTCAGTACTCCATCTAAGAGAAGGCGCTCACCCTTTTTCTTGCCTAAGGTACTGTTTGAAAAGTAATGTCTGCAATGTCTTTGCATTATGTATTTGACAGAAAAAAACCCAGAATATAACAAGAATACTATAATGTGATAATGTATGTTTATATTCATTGCCACTCTTCTTAAAATTGTGTTTGAGCAATCTAGCTCGAATATTTCTTGTTTCTATAGAACTCTTTGCTAGCTAATTTTGTAAGTGTGTCTGATCGGGCTCATTTAATTCATCATTTTCATTTGACTCATTAATCTCTGCCTTTCCTTTGAAAGATAATCTGCATTTAATGGCTATGTTATGTAATATGCAGCAAGGCAGGAATATCTTGCACACTTTCAGAGGGCAATATTGTAATGTCTCACTAGATTTATCTATGCATCAAAATCTCATTTTTAAGATGCCCAAAGTGCTTTCAATTACCAGTGGGGTGAGTTTCTGAGCATGCTATAATTTGTTTCTGGGAGAGTCTGAGGATTAGAAATCAGAGTCATGTAAGAGTTTTTCAAGGTGTAGCCACAGTCACACAAAAAAGCTAAAGACAGGAATAAATTAAATTTAAATTATATGCTTTATATTTTCTTGTCAATAATTACTCACCCCAAAGCCATCCCTTCTGACAATCACTACACTAAGATTGGCCATGGGCTGATTCCAGGCCCTGGTAGGGGGATGGCCCAAACCCTCCCATTCCTCATGCTCCTTGCAGCTCCCAGTAAGGATAGCCAGGTCTTTACAACTCTGCTGTCAGCTGGTAGGTACAATCCATTTCTAGTGGCAGACGTCAATCTACACACCTTTTAGCTAGTGAGTGAAAGTGTTTGGTGTTCTTTAAACATCTTTTAAAGACAAAAACTGACAGCAGCTGGAGAAATTTAAAGATGCGACAGGGCAGTAAATCTGGCCCACTGTTCATTTCAATTCAGTCTTTGTAATGTTTTCCAGCCTGGAGAGTTAATGGAAACACTGAGAGGGCGCTTGCAGACCTGGATGCTCACCTGGTTCTGGGATTTCTTTTCTTAACTTCATCCCATTATTCTTACTGGAGGATTCACCCTGTTCATTCCAGGAAATTTGGGATAGCAAAGCTATAGCGCCTCTTCCGTCCCCTTCCTATTGCCTCTAAAGGCACATATTACCATAGATGATGGAAGGATCCAAATATTAAACACAGAAAGGATCCAGATAATTCAAGATGACATGGCAATTATACTTCTTATAGGTATTAGGACTCCTCTTGTTCTCAGATATAATCATAAAAACTGTACTGCATTTAGGTTACTCATAGACTGTCTTAGTAATTGGTCTTTCATTCAAGATTTTCTTAATTATCTTATACCTGTTCAGTGTACATATGAATGCATAGACACGTTTTATTTTCATAATCTCTTTACCAAGGACTTAATTTTATTAGTAAGTTGAGATATCTGATTGGAGCAATCAAATACCATCTCCCTAAACCCTGTTTTGTTTCTCATCTTGAATTCTTTCCTATTTTTAAATTATTTCTGAGAATGAAAAACCATATCCAATTGCAGTCAAACCAAAATTGGTAGACAAAGATTATAACCCCGTGTTCAGTGACATGCATCACAGTGTGATCCCATAATGGTACTAGCTCATCTTGCTACTATAACTCATTGCAAACTTGTATCTGCTTTACTCTGCTAATTCCTCTAGAACACAGCGCCCGACGACAGGACAAGGG
>VZTV01066409.1:1995-22314 GCA_013400875.1 Anhinga rufa
TGAGTGATATCCCTGTCCTTATCTTGACCCATGAGCCTTTCATTATATTTTCTCTCCCCTTGCCCTCCTGAGGAGGGGAGTGACAGAGCGGCTTTGGTGGGCACTGGGCGTCCAACCAGGGTTGAACCACCACAGTTGTCCACAGAGTGTCCAAGGTAATCCCATCTGGCCTCCAGCTGTCACTTCAGAAGGGTGCAGGTCTCCTGTGCCTTATCTGCCAGCCTTCTCAAGATATTCCAGACTTGCAGGACACAGAATCAAACCCACCATGTCAAGTATAAAGCAACTGGGCTACGTTCAGCTGATTTTACATTATTTTTACAAGGCTTCAGTAGTGAACAATTTTAGTAACATTTATATCTGTTCAGGTAAATTCTTACATTTGGAAGTTTATCTGAGGCTTAACCAAAGATTTCCATGCTTAGCCTTACTCTTTTTGCATCTTATCCACTTATTTTTATCATGAATTTATAAATTACTTTCCTGATGCCAAAATCTCTGTATGATCTATTAAAACCCAACTAATTCCTACAAAATACATGCTAATATGTCTACACTGATCGCAAAGCAAACACATGAATTTTGCTGATAAATCCAACTTTATTTTGTCATGTGCCAGATAGGTGTTGAAACAGTCTTCACTGACATGCAGTGAAAAAAATCTATTTGCAATATATTTTTAATCTCTTTCATTGCTGAAGTCAATAAGCTCTGACCAAAATTACTATGGCTAATTCTACTTTTTCTCTTTCTATCATTGAAGTGTAAAATAGAGGGATTTTGGTTGGTATTAAGTGCTAATTCCAACACAAGTTTAAACTTAGTGTTCCCAGGGCACCTTTATGTTGTTATATATGAAGAAAATCATAAAGCAACAGGTGACTTGAATTGTCTGACTGATTTTGGTTATTGCATGAAGTGAAAGCACAGTACTGCAGTTTCATTTAGTAGCTAAAGTTATAAATTTCAAAATTTCCATAGAAGCGAGGTATATAAAATTTTTTGAAAGATACTTTTCCTTAAAAAAATTCAGCGAAGTGGAAGATATATTTTCTACTGTTTCTGTATTTCTCCTCTGCATTAGTGACACCCTACTTTATCAGCACCACTTAGATGGAACAGAAATATCCTCCAGCTGCAGATAATGTAAAAACTTCAGATGGCCAGCACAAATAATGGACTACTCATCGCCATTTACACATTAGTAACCTTAACATATATCACATTTATTGCATTCTAAAGTGGTTTTATTAACTTGATTATTTACACAAATTTTACAACTCCCAAAACAAGTCAGAAATATTTGCACAAAGAAATTTCTGAAATAAGTTGTGATGTTAGATTAACTCATAATATTCTTCCATTTTTGACTGTCATTAGAATTCTGCAATTAGGAAAGCAATCAAATAATATACTGAAAAAATCTGCAGCTGCCATTATGCCCTCCATGATAAAAATATTTTGCTATACATTGAAATATCCATCATCATCAGATGTATTCTGGGACTGTGTGTAGCCTCTCTGAACAAAAGGCAGTTTAGAGATATCGAGAAGATGTAACAAGACAACTTAGTGTACATTAGAAGAAATAATAAAGTCACTGTAGCACAGAGAGAAGCAACTAATCCAGTATAATCAGGATTTTTGAAGTCATATTTTTCACCAGAGTATTCTACTGTGAATCAACAAGTGCCTTCTGGGCAGCATAACTATAAACAGGAACTTGGGATGAGTCCTCAGTGAAACCTCTGCCTCCAGGGCTCACAGATGGGATGTGGGGAGCAGGAGGAATCCACCACTATTGGAGAGGGGAAGAGGGTTCTTCTGTCAGTAATACATACCTCCAACCTTCTCACAAAAATGAGACAGCTAACAATAAAAGCTGTCGTCGTGGCTAACAGAATGTGAGGATACTAGCACACCAGCTACATGCAAAAAGTCAAGATTTGATGGTAAGATCAAATTCCTAACCAAAGCAAAGTTTTGCTTTTCTTTTTAAATATCTTTATAAATATCAGACAGAAAGAACAGAGAAAGATCAACTAACCCTTTGAATGGAACATGAGGAGCCAAATAGCTGTTGCCTCCAATCAGGCACAGATCAGCCTGTTTCACCTCAGGGTATCCAGAAAGCTCATTCTCTGTAACACCAGCAGCTTTCACGCAGTGTGTTTGTTTTGTGGACTCCTGTAGCATTAACTATGTCGTTACAGCGACTTTCCCCCGCTGCAGATCGAAGAGCACCAGTAAGAGATGAGGGATCTGTGACAGGCAAAAGTGTGTAAGGAACCAGAACCACTACTGTCATTCTGCGACTAGCAACATAGAACTACAAGCACCTCACCCACCTCTGCCTAGCGCGGATATGCTGAGTAGGTAGGCTTAGCAAATTTCCCTATGGTATGAGAAAGGGCTGAGACAAGAACGCTGAATGTAAACCTCTTCTAAGATACGAGATGTAGTTGTCCTGCTATCTTGAGAAGTGAAAGGGTTGTGCAGAGAGTGATCACCAAAAACAAAACAAAACAAAAAAGGTATCACACTGGATCAAATCCTTAGCTTCCTCTTTCTGATTCTGAAAACTGTGTCCTTAAAAAGGCCATGTTCTCAGAGATAACCACCAGAAAGCTAAGCATAGATATATTCTCTGGTTTTGATGTATTT
Source organism: Anhinga rufa (assembly GCA_013400875.1). Lineage (NCBI taxonomy): Eukaryota > Metazoa > Chordata > Aves > Suliformes > Anhingidae > Anhinga > Anhinga rufa. The sequence goes on from VZTV01066409.1 coordinate 4,660, forward strand.
GCTGCTCTTCTACAACCTGATTAACTCTTTCTACAAGGTAAAGGTCTTGCTTTGCTTTGCCTCTTGCTGGAGAACATGAGCGTGATATTCCTTATGATGCCCAGAGGTGTGCACCAAAGTGATTCACAGATTCTGCAAATTGCCTGAGCTCCAAAAGAACAAATTTCTCATCAAGAATAAAGACCCTGAGCTTGGAGGTACTCCGAGTGGCTTTTCTAGCCTTTTAATGAGGTAAATCAAACTGCCAGGAATGGCAAGGGAAATATGAAAAGATCTCTGCTGCAGATACCTTTTGGATCTTTTCACTGTACCAGAGAGGATAGCCTTAGTAAGACATACCTGAAAAACACTCAGAGTTCCCATTTACAACTAAAGACTCATTTCTCCTGTATGCTATACAAACAGCAGAAATACAATTTCCCAGAGACAGAGGCTAAAGGAAACAAAACCAGAAGAAAGACAGACGCAATGATTAAACATGCTATCAGCAGGCAATCAGCATGCAGGCACATTATTATTTCTCAGTAACAATTTCCTTATATATTTGCTTTAGTCTTGAAAGAAAAAAAAAAGTATGCATTTAATTGAAATGCTCAGTAGCTTTTTCAATATTCCTTTTTTATAAATCACATGCATTTTATGTATATGAATGCATTTGGCATTTTCACTTCCATTTTTTTCTTGTTACTACTGCAACAGCAGTGAAAGCATTCATTACCAATGTTCAGGTTTTGCCTCTTTCAGTTCTTAATAATCAGATTTCTAATAATTCTTCCCTACTCAAATACTGTTACAATGCTTATACATTTATTTTACAGAGATGCTATTGTTGCTTTCCGTAATTGTTTTAAAAATACTCATATTTGAAAATAAGCAAAATAACACCTAACACCTGTCAAACAAATCAAGAGTATTTCTGCTAAAATGCAAACATTCAGTAATTTTGAGAGAGGTTTTCCTCCACATTCTGTGATTTTCTAGGATTTTGAATATTATGTTTTAAAATATTCCATTTATATGACACTTCTACACTACACTGTCACAAAATTACAATCTAAGCTATCACAAAAATTGCTCACCAGCATAACCACAAACACAAGTCAGGAGTGACAAATACTGCGTTCACCCATGAACAAACAGTATATACTATTACACTTGTGATTTTTTCTGTTATTTTTAATGAAGATAAAATTAAAAATAAAAATTTATACCTAAATATATGACATACCACCAAGCTCTCCACTTTTGCATATTTTCATGGTTGAAGAATAAACTCCAGAAAACATTAACCACCCACAGAGATCACCTTGACATGCTTTTGCTGCAGAAAATAGAACATTATACAAACTACTGAAGCCTGAAGCATACTCAAAACATCACATCCTATTTGTAAAATGCAGAGAAAGAATAATGGGATCAGTAAGAACATTTAAAAAGTAATGTGTTATATTCATTTTTAACTCTAGAGAAAAAGAGGTTTCTCAGAAAGCAGGCATACTTATTTTGCAACAAGCTACATCTATGCTGAACATACCTGCTGGATAAGTTCTGTTTAGTTTTACCCATACAATCTCAAAGATGTTAAAGAGTAAAATTAAGCCATATCCACACAGAATATGTATGCCTGATATGAATACCAGAGGACAAGCTACTGGACAACCAATGCCCTTATATGAAAAACTGGCAAACACATCAGAATTTCCCAAATCCATATTTGAAATGAATCTAGTATTCAGTTTAACTCTACTTTGAATGACATTAACATTTGGAAAAGTCTTAATCTAAAAATTACAGTGCACTTCCAGCTATGACTGTTCTTGCATTTAGAGAAACCAGTGTGAAGGTTCAGGATGTACTTCTCCCTCACAGGTTCATGCAAACTGCCACAGGACTTCTGGCCGTAAAGAAAGGGTTATGCAAGTTAAATCCAGTTATGATTTTAAATAAAATTTTTAAAAATAACTGCAAAGAAAAATATGGTATTACAGCTGTGATAGTAACAATCAACTTTAGTGACTCAGTCCTTCCAGTCCCAAATTCTAAGGCCAATACACAAATTCATACAAATTCAGGTTGAATATTAGCACATATAGAGAAAGGGCAGATAATGCATTACAAATATGAGGACAAATAATATAACATTGTATAATAACAAGTTTCACATATGAAGTTCCTTTATTTGTCATTACATGTGCTTTGCTCCATAAACAGAAGGAAAAATATGCATTATTAAAGCATATTGAATGTTCTACTAAACTTATTTCATATCTTAATTGCTCTGAGTCCTCAATAAGAGGACAACATCTTATTGAAATTACATCTGTGAAAAAAGAAATATGCTACATATAAGCATGTTTCTTTTAAAGGAAATAGGGTTCCACAAGAAGGAAAACATTATCTGTTTGCCTAGCAGTAAATAAAATTGCAGCACATAAACATGGAAAAGACCCACTAATTCATGCAGAGTATTCACTGACAAGACAGCAGTCTTTGCTTTCTGCTACAGGAAGTATTGATATAATCAAGAACTTGATGGTCTTCAGCAACTTTTCTTGGGACACTCCAAAAAGTCTATTAGATTAGACCAGCTAGACATGTCAAAAGGATTTCTGATATTCTTATCCCAATACGGTCCTTCTATGCTGGTGAAAAAAAGAGAGGGAAGGAAAGTGGGGGGTGGGCAGGAGAGATAAGAGAGGAGGAAGGGAAGAGAGGGAAAAAGGGGTGGGGAGAGAAAAGACACAAATATACCTCATCTATTTTGGCTCACTTAAATCTTTGCTACACTCTAAGTCTCATACAAACTTCACTAAATACAGTGGTATGAAGACATTTCCTTCAGTCCATTACCAAAGAGCCTCATCATCTGGCAACAGAGAACTCCTTAAGGATTTGGCACTCAAAATGGCACTACTGAAGAGCATATTGGTTGGATACTTCCTAAACTTCCGTTTTCTCCCTTCACAGGTTTTGTGTCAGAACAAACCCCTTTCTAGTTTTAAAATAGTTCACATTTCCACTGGTTTGGAAAGAATTATAGGCTTCAAGTTATTACCATTAATATTGTCTCTGTCTGTCCACATGACCTTTTGAAGTGCCTACTGCACTTCCTACACCTGGGGAGTAAGACCAGAAACTTCAAAATCTGTAAGCTACTGTGGTGGATGAAGAAGAGGACTGACATGGAAGGAGCTAACAGGATGTCCAGGGGGAAGCCAGATGAATTTCTGGAGGTTACATGACGCATTTGTACTGAAATTGGTAGATTTAAGAGTTGCTCTGCTAGAAAACCCTTCTGTTTCACTAGATGTTTCATGCAACATTTAAGTATTTTGATGCATCGTTAGTATAGGCATCAAAACTGAGGTTTTCCAAATCACTAAAGCTTCAAGCAGGTGAACTATAACTACACCAGCTTTCAGGATGCCTTTTTTTTTCTCTGTGATCTGTTTTACTTCTGGGACTATCACTCTGTACATGCTGTAAAAGTCAGTAAAGCTCAAGTTTAATCTAGGACTCTGGTGGGAACAGGCTGGGTACTCCAATCACATCCTCTTGCCTGCATATTTCCTTCCATTTTCTTCCATTCCTTCCTTACAGTAGCAAAATAAGTTTATTTTTTCTCCCACTATTCAGTGTGTTCTCACTTCTGAAACTGGCGTCTCCAGTGGAAACCAGCAACAACATGACAGACTAAGGAGAGTGGGAAGAGTGGCAGCAATAGGACCAGAATATGAAGACCTCTCATAAATACCTCTGATGATGTAAAAAATACCGCTATGCCAAATGCTGCTGCCCCACAAATCTCTGTATCCCTGAGGTCAGCAGACTGTGTTGCACATTGATTACATGAACTAGAGTATCCAATGAGCTACATAAAGCCATACGTGAACAAGCGTGGTTACGGCAGTATCTTTTCATATCCAAGGAATGCCAGAATTATATGAGATCAATTTAAAATTATCAGAAAAAGTGTCTCTCAGATGCATGGTATTTTCTAAACTTCTGTTGGACTGCTTTTTGCCTTATCCTTTCCTTTCTTCTCTCATGAAATAACTCACCACAGTGATTCTCAGGATCCTTTCAAAAACTGAACTCAACACATTTCATAATTCCACAGGATTTCACAATAATCAGATGATTTTTTAGGAAGTAATTTTGTCTGTCATTTTCAGTGAAAGCAAAAACTATCTTTCAGAATAACAAATGAAGCAAAATAATGTAAAAACTTAAGAAACTTCATAAACACTTTCTGTCAGTAATATCTATTACTGGTAGAGTTTACAGTGGGAGAAAAAGGAACCATTCAGAGCACATCCTTATAAATTCCAATTATGCTTGTGGTTTTTGGAATATATCTCATACATTTTGGCAAAGCTTCACTCACCATGTAGATTTCCAAAGTAATGCACTGAGCGAAACAGGTGTATGAACCATTTCATGAAGTAAAATTCTATGAGCAATTAGCTGCTGAAGTGTCATCAGTCAGATACTGAGAGCTCTTTCACGTGCATTGTCACTGCACTCTTAGCAAATCCTCAATGTAGTCATTAGGGAGGAAGAAAATTGAGACTTATCTCAACAGAAGAGGCACACAAAGCATTTAGAAAAAGCTGCACACAAAACGTGGTGCAACATGAGTTCAATTATCTCCTTATGCTACAGTATGAGCATGCAGGATGTGAAAATAGAAGGGAAATAGCACAAGTAAGAAGATGCAGTCTGCACAATATAGACAGCGGTTAGGTAAAGGCATAATAAACCATAACTGAGCACTGTAGTGAAGAAAAAAACACAAAAAGGTGTGAGAGTAAGGCAACTGAGGGTACCATGGCCTGGAAAGCAGTTGTATTTGGAGAATTATGTTGGACCTCAGACCAAGATCCTTTATTGGCATAAAATGGCAAAAAATCTGTTAAATTTTTAAAGCATTTTTTTAGAATTCTGGTGCTTACTTTATTTTATTTAATATTTAACATATTTAAAAACAAAGACAGTTAAATGAAAGTCTTCCTTTTGCCATAATTATATATCAACAGTTCATAAACACAATATTTGAAAATTTTGAAAGCAATTCAAAACTTTTGTAGATTACACTGAAAAGCCAGATGCCAGAGTCACACCCAGTCACTCCCTAGTGCCATTCAAATACCAGTAATTACATTATACCTTCTTAGGTCCTTATATTGCGAAAGCAGTGTGCAGCACAAGTCGGGTCAGAGGTCTAAGTACATAAGACATAAGGGTTCAAGTCTCAGACGGGCATTAGACTTGGTGCCCATTTACATACTAAGAACATTAATTTGGGTGGAAAAAAAAAAGGCTAACCTGCAATTGAAATGTAGCAGACATTGCTCAGACTCTCACTATAGCAGTTTTTTTAAGTAACAATCTCGCTGTTCAACACTGTCCAGGTACGGTTCAGCAGAATATTTACAGACATGTGCAGCATCTTTTTGGAACCAATACAAAATTTAATTAGAAATTATAGGTTCACACTTTTTAAATACTCATATTTAAATAAGACCCAACATCTGATAAAAATACTACAGTGAAGTCTCTATGTCCTGGGGCATGGGGGACAGCATTAGTTCTACACATTGGTTCCTGCTGGTTTTCCAAGTACAGCCAGGGAGAATTTCTATAAATTTCTATGGAAAATTCCTGTCTCATAACTGCAAGTAGACAATATGAATTGGTACAAACATTTTATTGGCCAAGTTCGCAAAAATGCCAAGTGTTGATTCTCAAGCAATAATCCCAGCATAAATCATATCATGGTGCAATCATGATACGCAAAAGTGTTTTCCAATTCTTTTCAAGATATTGAAAGCACCAAGTGTATTCACAAATATTGTTCAGCATGAACTAGGATCATCAGACCAGTTTAAAATGACATCTGACTAAAAGTGGCTCTAGTGGCTCTAGTAATCTTGTGTTGAATCTCTGTCACCCTACTCTTAAGGCACCTGCAACACATCTAGAACCAGGTCAGACCAATTTAGGTCCCCAAACGACATTAAGCAAGAGAAGCCTCTAAACAGTCAATGGAGGGAAAGAAAAAGATGTTTCTAAAGAGTCTGAAGAAATTTACCACAGAACCCTACAGCTGTCTGAAGTGCTTTCTGAAGGAGCCTGTCTCTCTTGAGGGACTATTCATAGGTTTTTTGTATACTAGCCTGCTAGCATAGGCACCTAAAATTAGGCTGCAAGAATACACTCTTTTTCCTTGTAAATAGACACTTTGTAATAGAAACTACTGAAGCTGTGTTTTCTTTTAAAAAGTTGAGAAGGCAATAAAATACTTCCTTCACCTCTCTGTTAATATGAGACTTTTGATCTTTATGCTTCTGTCCTGTGGCATCCTTATTCAAAACAAAACAAAAAAAATCAAAAAAAAAACTCAGAAAATGATCTTCACATAACAAGCTATGTGTTTACTGCTTCCAGCACAGAAATCCAGCTACTTATTATCTCTGATAGTATAAGCTTTTGCTTTATTCTCTGCTAGGCCATCACAACACAGTACCAGCAATGCTGCTCACAGGTGTACCCAGAACAGCACATGATAATGCAGAATGAATTTTACACTGGTGAAGACGCTATCAATGCCACTGTTAGAAGACTTTCCAACAAGTGGCGATGGCAGGGCAGAAGGAAGACTGAAAAAGTAGTATCTACAGTGCCCTCATCTTTGCAGTTTGCCCAGTGGTTGCAAATACCCTGCTTCCGAGTTTGATCGCTGATTTTATTCAGTAGTTTTGCATTGAAACACTGTTGCAGTATTCAAGGATCTCCATTAGGATATGTCCTCCCTGTCAAATATCTCCATAAAATCAGAAATATTAAAAATACAGGTCTTCCATGAACATCTGATAACTTATCTACCTAAACAGATGTTCTGGTATCCAGCATCAAATGAGTTAAAACATGTTTTGTATCTGCATTGCAAACTCTATATATGGTACATAAACATATATGTTTGGGTAACCAGTAATGCTTTCATCAGCCTAGCTTGAAACAGTTCGTGACTAAAAATGCCTCCTGTAAAATTTGGATTGAATCTCCACAGTCTTAATCTTTATGTACCTTCAAACATCCCTCCGAAGTCAGTTCAATCAATCAGGACTTGACGTACCATTAGACTCTAACCAAACACATTAAAAATGCAGATGTCAGATTTTCAAATAATATCTGGTAAAGAACAATATGTAATATTTACAGCTTAACACAGCCCTTCAAAAATGTCTGCTTTCCCCAACACATCAGTCACTTCTGATCACTCTGTCAGTGTAACTTCATCATGGTGCACCACTCTGACATATAGCTTTAAGTTAGAATGGAAACCTGTTTGATAGTCTTCTAAGAGTATGGAGATTTTTTTAATCAGTTCTAAATAGACAACATACTGGTGTGCATAGGTACCTTAGCTTCTTTGGGGATTTTGCTTAAATCCAAGCTATTCAATTTAAAAATACTGTTACATAGAGAACATACATAGCTACAAACAACTACAGCAAAGATATTATAATAACTTGTAAAAACTTCAAAATGAAATTAAAAATATTTAAATTTACTTTAAAGTTTTACAAAAAAACAAGCCCTTCAAAAAGGTAACCCACATGTGAGGGGAAGTAGGGTACAGTCCTGTTGTCAAGAGCGCTCCTACAAAACTCTTCTTTGGACTAAAGGAACACAGGTTCTATGGCAAAATTATTTATCAGTATTTTAAGAGATTTTGAAGACTGATCAAATCAAAGACCTTTAGAGATATGGCAAAAAATAGACTACAGGAATTAAAAAAAAAAATTAACAAAAAAGAGTTTAGCTTAATCAAGACAGAAAAACACACAAGTGAAAACTAACTGATGGCACAGATCATTTGTCATCTGAATGACAATCTTCTCTTCAAAAAGAATAAAGAAAGAGGTGAGGAAGCAAAAGGAAGTGTTAGTATGGCTTGCTACGGAAAAGAGAGCTAGAGAGAAAAGACTAGTTGGTATAAAAGCATTTTCAAGGGTATCAATGTATGGAGAACAGACTAACAACTAAAAGCATTTTATAAAACAAAAAATTAAAAATAAGGGCTAAATGGACATTTGCTACATTTTTTTTCTAATAATTTTGTGATTTTTAGTATTCTGAGGTATTATGAGGTCATATTTTCAGACTTGAAAACTGAAATAAAGTGGCCAGTGGTAATTACTCCCTAAGCATTATAGATGATAGAGTTGCAGCTTCTAGCAGTTCCTCCTGCTCTCCGTGCCACAGCTGGGCAGGGAACTGAAAGACATACCCACGGCTGTGTGAGACTTCACTTAGGTAAAGCCCAGCTGGCTGAGGCCACCAACTTCAGTAACAGCAGCAAATACCCTCAAGCAAACCAATCGCCAGCAAAAACTATGTGCAAAAAAAAATCTGATAAAAACCATCTAAATTCTGGGCATGCATCCACATCTATTTATACTCACACTTCAAAACACTGGTGCAATGTTTGGTCTTAGTTGCTTGTAGCTATTCAGACCATATTTGCAGAAGAGCAATCTAAAGCTTTCCTGTGCAGAACAGTTACTCCCTAGCTGATGGCCTTTTTCAGGATTAATCTTGTCTGCCCCTGTAAGGCTTCCCACATAACCTACACTGTAAAGCTATGCCTCTATAAACCATCAACCCTGGAAGGTGTTACCTCATCCTCCCATATACTCACCTTTCAACTGGACCTACATGGCATGCAGTAGACTTACTGGCTCACACTCTACATATCACTGCCTTTAATCTGATCTCCTTTTTAATCACACAGAGGTTCAGTCTTCTTTTTCTTAGCTATCAGTAGCCAATTCACACAGTATCAAAACTGATAAGAGTCCTAGATGAGATATTTCATGACTCTTCCAGAGTATGACTTCCTGAAGACATCTTGTTCCTGGTAAGAGTATTAGTGTTCCACACTGAACTTGGCCCACAATTCAGCCATTATCTCCTAATGAGTCTCCACATTACTTATAACTGCATAATAAATGCAGCTGATCAGATTCTTCATGACAATGTTTTTCTAGAAAAATAGAAAAGATTATAGGAAGGGGAAAATATAACGCTACAAAAAAAGCGGGGAAGAAATGAACAGAGGAGCAAGGGAACATAGGTACTCAAGGCAGGTAAGCTTTTCACAGGTATTTCGGCTGGATAGCAACTTCAAGCAATATAGTTCTATAAGTGTTTATTAAAAAAAGAAAGGAGGGAAAAAAGCTTCAGGAAAATAAATACAGTAGGGACTCTGAGTGAGGCAAATCAGAATGCTGCTTGGGGTCTTTGCTTCAAGTCCAAAGGGTCTTTTTTTATTTTCTTTATAAAAAGCAGAAAAGAAAAGAAAAGAAAAGAAAAGAAAAGAAAAGAAAAGAAAAGAAAAGAAAAGAAAAGAAAAGAAAAGAAAAGAAAAGAAAGTGAAATAAATAAATAAAGCCTTCCAGTTTTAAGCACGCACACACAAGCATTCGCACACACGCATTCTCTCTCACACACACAATTTCACAAGGGACTGAACCTCAGTCTGCAGATATCAATCCTGCAATCTTACTATGAGTCTCTATCACAGCTGTTTTACTTAGCTCCCTATATATTCTTGTTACAAAAACAGCTCAAAAAGTTTTCTCATTTCTGAGCATGCCTATAACAACATATTTTGAGACAAAATCTTCTAAATATGCCATTTGATATTTTCAGCACATTCAGTTAAGTTTTCAGCAGGGAACTTCAAATTTCTCCCTTTATATAAACATTCAAATCTTTTTACTATTTCACAGACTCTTAGCTGGAATTTTTATTTAATCAGTATATTTCTTACAACAAATAATGACTGCAGACACATTTCACATTTCTGGACAATGTCAGCATAACAGGGTAACAAATTAAGTATTGACTGCAAGGATGACTCTGCTAGTGTGCAGGTAAAGATTAATAAAGAAATCAAAACTCATCAAAAATAATATTCAAAAAAACCCAAGGCAAACACAAGTGATACTTTACAAAAGTAAGACTAAGAATTTTCATAAACAAAGAAAATCTTTGAGATAAGACAAACAAATATGACATCTTCATTTGAAAGATTAATGAAAGTGAAAGGTCATGAAATTGCATATACTTAAGAGTTTAAAACTTAAGCAGCTAAATGAAAGATCCTTCCAAATATCTGTGTGTATATATATATTACGGAGGCCTGAGACACTCAGCTTCTTAAACTCCTAGAACAAGTACAGTAAATTTATTCCTGTTGAAGGATGTTGCAAAAGTGCAGAAGTGCAGCTACTAAATGACTAAGGCAAAAAAAGAACTGCCAGCAATGAAATACAAGAGCCCCCAGTTGGTAGATTTTAAGCTACACAGACAAGGAAGAACATTTACCGAGCTTAAAAATGCATACTGCGTGCCACGGAAACAGAATATGGATATAGTCAAAAAGGGGTTTGCCTCATAAAATGTACCTAATCTGTAATTTTTATGGAAAGAGAGTTCTTCATGCGAGGGTAACACACTTTCCAGATACAGAGATTTAATAACCATTTTGACAAAATACTTTAAAACTATTATCAAACAATAATAATATGTAATTACCACATATTGCCTTGTCATATAAATAACTGAGAACCAGATGGACCAACACATGATAGAATTCTCAAAATTTAACCTCAGACCACAGTCAAATTTAGAATCAGCAAATATTCAAAAGCTCTTCTTAGTTCATGAATATGTGACAACCTCCATGAAGTGAGCAGATTGTGCTTCCATTTGTACCAGACAGATGTTAGTAATAGGCTATATACTAGTTACACAGAAGTATCTTGACCCTACATGTATCCAAATGCATTCATTTAGGTTTTGTCCTTACATATCCAACAACACTGAATAGCAAAACTGGCCTGATACTGGCCAAAAACAGTCCCGTGCACAGCCCTGCTTTGTCTTCAGTGGCCTTGCCCAAGCCAGTTCTGTGCTGCTTGGTCCTTCTGTCCCTCTGCCTCCAGCCCTTTGTCCTTCCCTCTCCACTTCAGCCCATGCCTGCATCGCGCCCNAGATTCTGGCCCTCCAGTAAGATCAACTCAGCTTGGGGGAAGGAAGAGTTTTAAGAAAGGAAAAAGAGACCTTCAGATGCAACCATAGTCCCAAAACTGCCACTCTTCTGTATTACAACACCTGATACTATAATGTTATAAAAAATCTAGTGCCATTGTCTATCACGGCTGGATGCTTACAGAACAAAGATTCAATGAAATCAGCACAATACCCATCAACTGGGGACCTAATGAGAGCCAAATTCTCTCTTTTTGTGGAATAATGCTCTAGACAACATGTAGGAAACAGCACCAGCTAGTATGGTAATAGGATGACAGGGAAGTTGAAAGTATTGCATGGCAGCAGACTAACACTAAAGAGAAGGTAGCTTTCTCACTCTTCAAAATTCCTCAAAAGCAGACAGCAAGTTTTAGTCAGTTAAAGAAATTTGAAGAACACGAGGAACTGCCTATGACATACACTCAGTTGAACAAAACTCTACAAAGTTAAAAAACCTGTGTTTTGAAAACATTCAGAGTTATACTGAGAAGGCAAAGGAACCATTTCAGTATTTCTATCTACGCTTAAGGACAGGAAAGTGCAGCAAAGGTGGGTCTAGGCATAGGTAGACACACTGCTCTTGGACAGGGTTAACTCTTTTAAGGACAAAGAAATCTCTTGAAAAGCACTCCTTTTCTGCAAGCGACATGTCTCACATGGTTAAAGCAAATATGAAGTAACATCATAAAAATGAGTGAATAATCTGTACTTCTAGGAAGCTTCTCCCTTAAATTGTATGCCTCAGTCTACCTGCTTATGGCTAGTTGTTTTGACTTTTTAATAAACACCTGACTGGAAATCTTTGTGAGTATTTGCAGTAAGCAGATAACTATATGAAAACGCTATGGTAGGAATATGTACATGCATATGAAAAATATTATTAAAACAAAAATAAGTGAAGTTGAGACAATTAGGCATTGGAAGTATATGACATACCTGAGAAGCCAGAAATATAATTTAATCTACAACTAGAGACAGTTTCCTTACTTTTCACACTCAGGATGGGATGCTATATTTTAAAAAGCTTAATTAAACCTGTACCATTTTTTATTTTATTTTCCTGATTTTGCAAATCTTTGTTTATTGCTGGAGAGAACACTGAATCCCACCCTCCTCAGGTCTCACATGTCTTTGAATGTTATACCTCTGTAGTTACACTCCAACTGTGCTAGAAATTATTTTCGGCTGGCCCAGAGGCATTGTCGAATGTTCTGTGCTGCCACGGGCAAGACCAATATTTGATAGCTAACTTAGTATTCCTGCTGCCTGAACCAGTAGAGAACAAGCATGTGGTAGACGTGATGAGCTTGTTCTCCCGAGGGTAGGGTGCCAGCTGCACTATAAAAGAGAGATAGTGTGGAATTAATACTGGCCTCACAGGCAGGCTGTATATTTTGCCTTTCAACAGAAAAAGTCATGCCTTAATGGAAGCTAGAACAGAAGAACAAAGATTCAGAACGTAGAAAAGATGACTGCTACCTTGCAAAATTAATTTATTTCAGTTTTGTGTACTTCAGTCTCACTATTGCAGGTTGCTTTTCAGATGCTTTAAAGCAGTTTGTGTCTAAATAAGCCTATAATCTAATGACAAACCACTACAGAACTGCTACAAAAAAGTAAAGTCAATAGAAGCAAATTCTGTATATGGAAACTTTTGATTGATGCATGCAAGAAGGCAGAAGTGGGCTTATGAGAAGGGTGCATAAGCAAATGCAGCAGAAACTTTTCTGATGAGCTCATGAGGTTCCCTCATGGGTACAAAGCTGTGGAAAACAAAATATAACTGTGAGAGAAATTGTCTCCAAATATGTGGACAAGTCTGGGAGTACTGTCAAAGTAGAATGAAGAGGCATGACATAAAACTTGATGATTGAAAAAAAACCCTACAAATGACAAAGTTCAAAGATCAATTTCCTGAGTTTTTGGACCTAACAAACAAACTTTCTCAAAGAAAATCAATGTGGCACTGACACTTCATTTGGTTCCACAGACATTTTCCACCCCTCCACAATCTATTACTGGACTGCTCACCACATTTGGAAAGCACCCATGTAAAGCTTTGCAGCAGCTTAAATTTGAGGCAAGAGGCCTTGAGAAGAATATAGAACAGGAAAGGATATGAAAATATAAGCAGACTGAAAGAAGAAATTCACTGACTACATTTTGCTTTAAGGGAGGCAACATCTCATTTGCAAACCAACAAAAAAAAAGAAAGAAAGAAAGAATGAAATTGCAAAAGTTGGGACAGACGCAAGAAGGTCCGAATAAGAAATTTAACAGGAGGATAGAAGCAAAAAAATGGATCTGAACGATATTAAAACAAAAGAAGGTGCAAAAGCTGGTTCTGGTCAGGATGTATGAAGTATGAGGAAAGTAAGAGTAAAAAATAACCCTGAGTCACTGAATCTGAGTGACAAGAAGGATAATGTTCTTGTCATTTGTGATAGAAAAGGAGAGAAGTGGATAGAGTTCTGTTTTGAAATGATAATTAAAAGACATCACGTTAGAGATCCAGCCTGAGACAGATGATTAGATGGAAGGAGCAATAACATTGGTGGAAAGACAGATTCACAAGTCATTTGTATAGCCATAACAGTAAAAGCAGTGCAAGTGGCCAACTCACCTGGAAACAGAGCATAAAATGAAAAAAAAAAAAAAAAGGACACAGTCCAGGATAAGCACGAAAAAGAGAAAGCAGATACACTGAAAAAGGCACTGAAGAAGTCATTGGTAAGAGAAGAATGAACAGAGGATTATTTCAAAATAACCATGAAGATAATAAAATACAATTAATTCACACAAAACTAGCAACATGACATGTCAGAACCCAGAACTGCACTAACAACTAGGAACTAAGAACATAAGTAAAGCTACTGAGACTACTAGCAGTTTTCCCGTGACACAGTAAAGCAGTATACACCAATGTAGATAACAAAATATTAGACATCATCCAAATATATTTCCATTGTGCATAAGGAGCTGAACCACAATCAGTAGATCAGCAGCCTTAACACTGATGGTGGTAGTAATTCTCCTCTAGGCTCAAATGCTGCACTGAGCGCCAGTATCAGCAGATGAACTGTAAGAATCAGACTATTTCTGCTCCTTCAGTTTTTATTTTCTGTTTTACAATTAGATTTGCATAGAGCATAATTCTGCATGTTGTAGTTTGGAGTTGTCCCATTTGCTATTCAACAGAATTACTGACACTAGATTCAATGCCATAGCCAGAGGACGATACAGAAAAAATTGCTGATGATGACTCCTTAGGACATGACATTTTCCCAAAGCTGCTTTTTTATCTCATCTGCCTTCTGGACCAAGTGATGGGAAAAGCTGGATTTCTGCTACCCATAGAGTGGAGCAGGGCTCCTCAATGTTTAAGACCTTTCCAGGCCAATTCAGGGAAATTAGTTTTAGCTTGATCTCATGAACCAAGTAATCACACAAAGTGATTGATTCATCGTATATCGAAACATGTAACTTACCCCAGCAGTTATTACCCTAGATAGCACTTGGATTATTAAAGTGCTCAGTACACAAGGATTCACAGTAGATTGTTCAGCTGTGTCACTGATTTTGTACAATTGTTACTTCTCATGGAGGAACTGGCCCATCACAAGGCTGATACGATTAAAAGACTTAAGACATACACAGGAGGCTGTCCGGTGTACCTCCACCCAGAGGGTTAAGACCAGTTCATGATTACTGGCAGAGAACCATAGGGCTGAAAGTGACACCAGGAAGACACCTAGGTCACTTCTGCTATTCCAGAAGAGGATCTGCCAGGGAGTTCTCAAAGGCTTGCACTTATGAAGAGGCCACAGTCTCACCAGAGCATCTATTCCAATGTTTTGTTATCATCCCACTCCAAAGTACTCCTAATATCCAGTCTTGACCCATTTTCCTGTGATTTAAATCCATTATTTCTTGTTCTAGCCACCTAGAGTAAAGGTGAACAACCTTGCAGCAGCTTTCTGATGCATCTGAATATTTATCTAGCCTCTCTCATTCTTCTTTAACTATCAAATTTTCTAAACTTGATATAACTGCTACTGCTCTTCTTACAGACTCTTTAGTTCGTCCACATCTTTTTTGAAGTGCCCAGAACTGAATATACCAATCCACATGAAACATGGACAGTGCTGAAACACAGTTTCGTAAACCTTCTGTAACATACTTCACTTTCATTATCCAATGTTTGTACTTTTTACAACAGTATCCTATCAGTGTCTCATCTTTGGTTGGGATCACTTGCAATCCTAAAATCTTCTTCCAAGAAACTGCTATCTAGATAATTATTCCCCACTGTGTATTTCTTCAGTGGATTAGTGTTGACTAATGCTAAGCATAGCATTCTTTTCAGAACGTATGTCCAACTTCTATCATCATTTTGAGTTATAATGCTGTCCTCTGTTGTTGCTGTCCCCCATCAAGCTTGCTGTCATTTACACATACATACATTTACACATACACATACAGAAAAAAAGGATTACTACCACGACCACTAATTACTAATTACTACCACTACTAATTGACTTCATAAAAACAAATCCAAAATATTAGAAACGCTTTTGTCATTCCACAACCGATAGCAAGAAATAACCCTCCCAGACAACTATCAATGCACAGAACTGGGTAAAGAATTTCACTGAAGAAGGTTCTTACCTTCTTCTACTTCTCATGATCTTTAGGTTGTGTCACTCATTCTTTACTAAAACAAAATCTAAAGAATACAAAAATCATACAAAAATCATGATCCTCACATCTTTCTATTGCAGCCACATGACTGCACAGTGAACAATTTGGGTAAGACGGATACCAGGAAGAGAGAAGATAAAGGAGGTTCGCATCTAGCTGCTAGCGTTATTGGTGCTGCACTTGGTAGATGTAATACTCAGGTAAATCTCTCATAAGCATCATAACTGAATCAATCTTCAAACAATACACAACTTATAGATTATCTGTGGAATTACTGTAAAACACTTCAATGTGTAGTGAACCAGCTGAGAGAGAAGAGACAGAACAAAGAGAAATCAAATACATTAACCCAAAGACGCATCACATGGAACACTAGTTTAAACAGTCTACAGAACACGCTGCCTTGTTCCTAGATATATAAATATTCCAAATTTATTATTCAGTACAAGCATGAATAAAATGTTATCTACTCTTTCTGCCTGCCCTTAAAAACTGTTAATTGAAGATTTGCAGGGAAAAATTGCAAAACTTAAATCATCTGCAATATTTTAACCCATGACTGATTTTATGCTACAGTTGAAGAAGCTATAGAGGTTTTGTCGTCTTTAAAAAATGCTATTTAGCAACCTAACTCACCTATCTTTTCAAAACGTGAAGATGACCAGGTGAAAATACTTCACAACTTACTCCACAGATGCTATACTAATGACCCACCTCCAGAGGGCAATGTCCTCCTCAGTGATCCAGGTAGGACACAGTGTCCACAGGGGATGGAAGTAATCTGTTCTTTTATTGTTCAAATGAGCTTGGCCTATGTGAAAGTTCTGAGCAAGAAAACGAAATAATCCATTACTTATCCACAGAGTAGGGCTGAGGCAATGGAAGGTCCCCTAACCACACTGCCAATTTGTCTCATTTATGGCTAGCTAAGCCAGTTCACACCTTAGCTTCCCTGCTTAAAGAGGTTAACAACTGCATAAATTAATGGTGGATTACTGTTATGTGGATATACTGATGAAATTTAAGAGTTTGACACCTTCTGCTTTGAGTTGTTCTTGACAACTGCAGAAAAGGACAAGCTGATCAACAAATAGTTTCAAGCCAAGGTCTCAAGACAGGAAACTGTTGGAATAGCCGTAACTTCTCTTATAGGTGGCCTCCCTATGGCTTTGAGCAAACCTGAAAGAGAAATGCTCTTAGGAGGAGCCTTGAGGAAACACAGAACGTGAGATTTTGCAACAGGTATTAATACATTATTGAAATTGTTGATCATGTTCCCTCTCAAATTTTCCCTTAAAATCCCCTGGTTACAACAGAACTCAGATAATATTCCTCAACAAGGAATAAGAAGGTCAAATTAGGATCTTCTACAGAAACTGGCTTTATGCTTGCCTTTCAGTATTTTTATTAATGACTTGAAAGCAAGTACAAAGCTACAGATGAAAAAGGTGTGGGTCAGACAAATACGGTAGAATGACAAATACAGGCGTTGGCAAGCCAGTCAGACAGGGCAGCACCTCTCAGTCCCTGCTACATGCATTGCCAGAGAGATGGCCCAAAGAGCAAACAAAGTGTGAACCGTCTGTCTCTCAGAAAGCCAACACTGGCACAAAAAATTTTCATTTGGTTGTGCTGAGAAGCAAAATCAGACAGGAGTCACTGAGCTGATTACTTAGTGAATTGGATCTGTTCTAATAAAACTAATCTTAAGAGAGCCAGAAGCTATTTTGAAGGTCAGATTTCTACAAATGAAGAATGTGCACGTGATACAACACAAGTGGGTGTGACAAAAAGAGGGGATTCCAGGTTAACAGTCCATTTACTTAAGCAAGCAAGCAAGCAAGGCAA
>VZTV01066422.1:0-11020 GCA_013400875.1 Anhinga rufa
CTGTTTGTACTCATAGGACTCATCAGCAGTGAGTGCTCCTTCTATCGGACAAGCAATTCAACAGCAATGCTTGATGTGGTGCTGTGATTTAAAAAG
The DNA here is from genome assembly GCA_013400875.1 of Anhinga rufa. NCBI lineage: Eukaryota > Metazoa > Chordata > Aves > Suliformes > Anhingidae > Anhinga > Anhinga rufa. Next base: position 97 of record VZTV01066422.1, read on the forward strand.
GACCAGTGATACCTTTTCATGAATAGACGAAAGATTGCTGAAGAGAGGTAAGGAGCTGATTTACTGCTGTGTTTTGTGCTGGTGATGCCAATACTGAACGACCATTTTTTGTGCGTTGTTCTGGTGTCAGTATACTAAAAAGGTTAAAAAAAAATTCCTGAAAGCAGGAGAAAGTGTCTTAAAATGAGAGACTCAGAGAGTTTGATTTCTTTGGTTTATCAAAACAAGGCTGGGTGTTGACTTGACCGCTTCATGATGACTAAATGCCAGGTACTGAGAGGATCTTTGATCTAACAGAGAAAAGGCTTAACAGACATAATAGCTAGAATTTAACAGAGGATAGATCCAAATTACAGTAAGGAATATATTTGGAACATTGCAACAAACTACCAAGAAAGCTAATGAATTTTCTGCCTCCTTATGTCTTCAAACGAAAAACAGACACCCTCCTTAAAAATATGCTTCGAAAAAATCCAATCCCAGCTTAAAAGTAAAGGAAGGACTGGGGGAAATACATGCACGGTGAAGACTAGCTGACATTAATTACCAGACTTTCTGGCCTTGAAGCTACTCCTTAGCCTTTCTGAGAACCAGAAGTAGTTTCAGCTGCCTGTTGACAACAGAGGAATAGTGAGGTCTAGGAATTTTGACCTCCACTCCAGATTTTGGCAAGAAGCAATCTCCAGTTCTTCTATCTCTGCCTCTGGCCCTGTCCTCCCGAGAGCTTCCCTCCCTCCCTGCTCCTACCCTCCCACGCCATCCCGCTCCTCTCTACACAGTTTCGCTTTCTCTTCTGGCACCCATCCCTTCATCTATAGCAGAAGGCAGGTGAAGGGCACAGAAAGGCCCAGGAAAGAAGATTTTTGCTTGCAGTTCTTCCATCATAAATAAAAAGCTTAAACTTAGGAGAGCTAAAAAGGGAAGCTGGAAGGGAAGCCCTGCCAGACACTGCATTTCCAGTTGCCTGGGAGGACGCAGGCACATGCAGCGTTGGGAAGGCGTGAGCTGCACGGCATTTCTGTGATATCACGGCTTGCTTTGCAGCTTGTCGTCCCCTCTTCTGTGGCACAAAGAAGTGGAAGAGCAGACAAGGAGGCTCAAGAGCTCGTTTCCCCCCGCCACCACCTTCGCAAATCGCCCCTGCATGGTTTTTTCATGCACACGCCACAGGTATGAAACACCGCCTCACCAAAGGCTGCCGCTTCGCCAGGCTACTATAGATTGTTTTTATACGTGCGAGGCTGTGCAGAGCGATACTTGTGCACCCACGCCATCGCCTGCCAGGCACCAACGCGCACGTTTAACAGAGGTAAAATGACATCGTTTCCCTCGATCTCGCCCTTGGGAATGCCTCCACTGAGGAGGAGGACAACAGGGAATTTCAGGCCCAGCAGCCGAAAGCCCTGGCAAAGCAAACCAGGCGGGGCAGCCAGCAGAGCGCGCCGCTACCAGCTCCGCACCGACGGTCACGACTGACGTGTATGACGTGACGTCAGCCGTGACAAACGATATGTCACGAGCCACAGGGTCGCTACCAGCTGGACAAAGCAGGCCCCCGGCCGGGACCCCCGCGCCCCGCACCAGCGCCGAGCGGAAAAAAAAACCGTCACCTCCCGGAAAAGGGGGGGAAAAGGCACAAAACCTTACTGCCGAAACCCGGGATCGAACCAGGGACCTTTAGATCTTCAGTCTAACGCTCTCCCAACTGAGCTATTTCGGCGGCTGCTGTGGGCGCTGCCGAGCGACGCCACTCACCCGCTCCCCTCCACCCCGCGCCCGGCCGAGGGTCGCCTGTGGCGGCTTAATAAGCCCCGTCTCGGCCGCCCTCCGTGGCCGGGCGCCGTGAACGCCACAAACGGATCGGTGGCGGGTCTCTGCAAACGAAACTGTGCCTTAAGGCAAAGACAAACACGGCGGTAACACAAACCCCATTGCGTACGTGCACGCACAATACGTAACCTACGTGCATTTAGTAGCAGGATAAAGGTGTTCCGGCTGTGCCTCGCTGGGTTATTTGGGGGGTTACAGGAACTAGAATATTCTGTGGGATTCAAGAGTGTTAAATTGGCAGTATTTCTGCTTCGGTTTTCAGGGAATTTATTTTTAAGTCTGACAAATTTTGTACAGAGCTGATGTACCACGAGCAGACATGAACAGAAAGGGCACTTCCATCCCCATTTTTCCACAGTCTTGCTTGGAGACTCAACTTCCCCAGGGGAACATTCTGTCCCTGCGTAAATCACAAAGCCTGACTAAGCACAGCGAGAAGAAAAAATAGTTCATTCTGACGTTGTCACGTAGGCATTCATTTCAACAGGCGACTGTCACCGCACTCCTGTGGCTACAGGTGGAAGGTAGAGGATGCACCCGAGTGCACACCTTAGCACATGTGGCACTGCTGCTGGACACTCACGTCTCAAGTTTGGGTTTATTTGCACATCCCATGCCTCTAGGAAAAGCTACCTGTGAGAGCATCCCTGCTTCACGCTCCCTGCATGCTGCATGGGGAGAAATGGTGCTTTGCAAGACTGCTTCTCCCTCCCGTTAGTCAAAAAGCAGCCAAACAAACCTCTCTCTCTTCCACAGTGATACAGGAGTTTACCAAATCCCTCCTTTCTCCCAGTGTGGAAGGAGCAGCCTTTTCCCAAACTAGCCCTGTGAACATTCGGTGACATACACCCCTATACTTCCTTTCACTTTCAGAGCATGTTTTCCCTCACGTTGTCACGCTTTGGGAAAGACTTCTGTGAGCAACCACTGTTCAGGAGCTGACATGTTTTCAGAAGTCAAAATGCTGAGGACTAGGCCAGCAGTTACTTGGTGACTGAAAACAAAAACTCTTTAACAAAAAATTTCAGTTAGGGAGAGTTAAAAAAAAGAAAAACCACCAAACCCCTACCATCGTACTGCAGAGGCGCGCTAACAACGTACCGATACAAAATCTCATATCCTCCCGATTTTCCATTGCCACTGGCAATGATTGTTTTGCTGAGAAATGATGAATGTAATCACTTAATGAGCATGCCTTCTACCGATGCAGCTGACATAATCTTGTGATCTTTGCTGCTGATAAACTCCAAATGCGCAATGACATGCGTACAAGTCACACTATTGACTTCAGAGTTTTCATACATCACCACGAAAATCAGAGCTCCTACGGTCCAACACGCTTTTCTGATTTTTATTGTTGTTACAAACCTTTGTTTTGCTGGGTAAAATGGAAATGGCAATGGAAATAAAAACTGAAGATAACGCAAAACAAAACAAAAACAAGAGGAAAGGATGATTCAGTCTCAGATATAGTACACTTAAAACAGCCAGGTTTTCCCCCAACAAAATTTGGGGGGTTTTTTGCATGAAAGTTCCTCTTACTGAAAAGTAGAAAGATATTAGCATTTCATGGCTATTTAAAGAGCATAAGAACACAGTTTTAGTAAAATGGAGCATTCTGGGTCCAGTTGAAACTATTCACAAAGCTATTCTCCCAATGGGAAACCAAATCTGTGCTATTTTGTACCCCTCCAGAAGAGGGAGTGGAGAAGGAAAGAAAAAAAAAAAAACAAATAAACAAACAAAAACCCACATTATTTTCTCCCATAGCCACCTCCTATATCTAGCAAAGGACAGGGTGGACAAAGAAAAGTTATGTTCTAGTCTGTCATTTTATGACAGCGTAAACCAGCCTCAACAACAGCTGGCTCCCCTCAGTTCCAAGCAGCATGCAAATATAAGCAAGCAGGTGCCAAGTTCAAACCAGAGAAAGCTAGGGTTACCTCGAGCACACAAACTGGGACAGACACACGCACACAAAGGCCCCACCAGCTACGACACGGGCAGGGCAGGAGTACTACAGGCAGCCCTGCCCTAGCTGCCCACTTGTCCTGGCTTCAACTAGGATAGAGTTAATTTTCTTCACAGTAGCTAGCATGGGGCTCTGTTTTGGATTTGTGCTGGAAACAGTGGTGATAATGCGGAGATGTTTTATTTGTTGCTCAGTAGCACTTACGCTAGTCAAGGACTTTTTCAGCTCCCCATGCTGTGCCGGGTGCACGGGAAGCTGGGAGGGGACACAGCCGGGACAGCTGACCCCAACTGACCAAAGGGATATTCCACACTATATGATGACATGCTCAGCATATAAAGCTTGGGGAAGAAGAAGGAAGTGGGGGGACATTGGGAGTGATGGTGTTTGTCTTNGACACCACTTCACCATCTTTCAAATTCTTTCACTTGCTGCTTGCGAGGGTTGTGCTGAATGGCAGCCTCGGTGCACCGAGAATGGGTGGCAATGTTGGGTTTCCCCCAGCGCACAAGGGATTTCAGGAGTTGCTTCCTGAAGATCTGATCCAACCCACAACAGTAACCCCAGAAAGAGACACAGAACTGACAGCTATCCCCAAATAATTTCCCAAGTGTGAGCCTCTCAGCCATGATGGAAGCTGGATAGAAACCCTTCACTGAAGGCCAGCCCTTCTGCTTTAGAAAGCTTTAGCAATTTAAGTGACATACACATTTACTCCCTTTATTTTCTAATTGGTGTAACCTCGATCTGTTCTGACACAAACCTTGAGAAAGCAGGCTGAAAGACCGCTGTTCACAGCATTTTACATCACTGCCTCTGCAGAAACTCTTCTTAGTATCTTCCAAGTAAAAACAGTGAGAAATAAAAACCAAAAGCACTACCCTTCTCCACAATAACAGTTCATTAGTTGATCCTTTGTCCTTCTCTTTCTACTACTGAAGCTAAAATGTGAATGGCAAAATAAGCTGTTTTCTTTAATGGTAAAAAGACTTTTCCCTGTGAAAAGAATGCTCCTACCAGAGCACTCACCTGCTAAGGCAACCTGATCCACAGCAAAGTAGCTCAAAGCAAAACCCCCCTAGATTAATTTTTAATATACATTTTTAAATATATATTTAGAAATATATATAAAAAATACATAAACATAGGAACACCAAGCCAAAAATCTCAAATAGTTGGAAGGATTAAATCTTAAAAAAAAAACCATTTAAATAAATTGGAACAGTTTCCACTAAAAATAGATCCTTTTGAAAAATCCAGTCCCAGTAGCATTACTTGTTTGGACAGTCACATAAATGTCAAAGCTTGCATCTTCAGCTTCTAAACATTCAAAACAACTTTCAAAAGATCTATTCAATAAACCAATCACACACTACTGCTTTCTTCTGTGTATTTCCAATCTGATAACACTATCACAAGTTAATTGATTTTTAATATTCCAAAGACACTGTACCTATTTGTAAGGTTTCAAATAATAATCTAACAATCTATAATCTCTGCTCCTAAAATTAAAGGCACATCACATAACCAGCATTCCTGCATGAGCAGATGTGAAAGATGCATACTTTCACACAGCTCACCCAGAGCAGCTGCTGCACTAAGCATAAATACAGCTAAAACAGATCTATGCAGTACTTCAGCTATTTCTGGTATCAACTATTGTAAAACACAAAACAGTAAGATGGATAAGTAACTCTACGTATTGTAAGGAAGCTGTATCTCAAGAAAATATAAAATTAAGAAAAATATTTGAATGTTACCAGCCATGTGTGTTTGACAATTAAATTTAAGTGAATCATTGGTAGAAGCTTAACCTGAAGTATCTGGTAAGCCAAGTATTCTAATAGACGAGTACATACTAAGTCCTGTAACTTCTGTCCTTCCCAAATGGAGGTTATGACTACCAAACCCAACATCAGAAACTCCAAAAATACAAGTGCAATGCAATTTTAGTACAGCATTATTATCCCACTTCGTCACAGAAAAACTCACCTTCAGTAACACATTCCTAGACTTCAGAACACACACTTGGTGCCAAGGTAAGCCTGGACACTTACTGTTTCACCTTCTTTAAAGATGACTCTTACCAACCAGGAGTGGCACTTTATCAACAGCACCACGCAACACACCAGTGGTGTGACGGGGGTGGGAGCAGTGCGGGTCCGAAGGCAGCACTACCCGTAGGCTCTCTGGGTCAGTGCTACTAACCTTTGTGTTCAGTTACTGCTGAAACTCCACCAGGGGCAAAGCTAAGGCAAATGCTCCAAGCTCCATTCTTCCTGTGCCTAGGGTGATGAGGAAAGGACTTCCGCACATACTTGAGTTTTGAGACTTAACTCCCAATTGCTGAGAGACTTTAGAAGCCACAGCAATTTCCGAGTACACCATAGCATCCTAGCCCTAAGCTTCTGCAGCTCTACCTAGGGGCAATGGAAGGGTCTGGGACTGTGCCGAGTACAGACGCTAGAATGATAAAACGAAGAAGAACTTTCCCTTCCATGTCTGCCACCCCAAAGCTAAAAACGTGAAGACAGTTCTTCCTGTATCCTGAAAAAAATTTAAAAACTATAAAAAAAGCCCACCACCTACTTCTTCAACACTTTTACTTAAGAGAAACCAGTTATACCGTAACTTTTATTACTAAAACTTTGAAAGAGATTCATTAATGTATTTCTAGGATCCAAGTTTCCTCCCAAACTTTACATTAAAACTCAAACACTGTTTCATCTTTTAAAATGTTTGTCACAAAAAAAAAAAATTGTGAAACTCTGTATTGAGTAAGGTGTACCAACACACAATTCACAGGAAAAGAAGCTTTTAAAATTTTTTCTCCATAAATAGCCTTCATATCACAGGAAATAACATCGCTGGAATGCTAACTGTGTTACAGTATTTCAAGTTTGTTACAATTACAGTTAAGAAAATGAAAGTAACATGTAAGAGTAATACAGTAAAAAGATGGCATCTAAAACAGAGCAAGTTTTAAAGAAAACGCTTCTGGAAATCTCAGCAAGAACACTTGCTACTTCTTGACACCTTCCCCCCCCTGCCCCGGCTCCCTTAAAAAAGGGGCATTTAAAGTTATAGAGTAGATGACAATTTAATCAGTCATCTACAGAAGGTAATACTGCATCAACAGAGAAAAGAACTGAACCATATGGGTGCCGTATCCAGCTCTTATCAACTGATTCATATTCCCCAGAAAATATAGCTTTTTTCCCCTTGATTAAATATCTTTAAAGTGAGAAAAATAATATTACACTGTAAGAACAGACAAATACAGCTGAATGATTCCAGAACTAAAACAAGTTTCAGTGAAAAGTCCCAAAAGCTGTAATTGCAATTAATTATTCTAAATTAATAAGGCAGTTTTGACATCAGTTACACTAATTTGTAACATTATAAATATTCTTCACCCTGTACAGTTCTTTAAAACCAATACTTAGTGAGAATATAGTATTGCACCAAAAGCTGAAAGTAACAGGTTTAACGTATAAAGTGCTGAAACCCTTCCAAAGTTGTGCCGCGCTGTAGTTCTGTATTCATCATGGTTCACGTATCTTGAATACGTTAAGAGTTCAGTGTGGCCACTTGATTGCAGGCTTCGAAGAAAACATTGTATGAGGTAGAACAAACTCCTTCAGGTCCTCCGCCACCCTACGGACCACTGAGCTGTGCAAATGGCTCTCTCACAGGAAAGGGCTCCAAAGCTTTCTCCGAGTTTTTCCAGTTGTGAAAGTTTTCTTTGTACCATTCAACTAGTATGAAGAGAACGTTGATGAGTCAAGCTGACCAGAGATAACAGGAAAATTCAAATATTCCACAGATATCATAAGACTAACAACATGTTAATAGTTCCTTATGCAAAAATTTAACCTATGATATTAAACAAGTCTAGTTTAGATTTTATAAATTCTTTATGCAAGACTTATTCTAGCATTAAAAAGTAATTCATTCCAGTACCTGATGCTACTTTATTTGATTAACCCTTTTTTTTTTTAACCAGGTAAATTCACTACTTAAAAAGCAGCCAATTTTATGTATAATTGAAGTGTTAAATTAATTTTTTCTAGCTTCTCATTAACTAACCTATACACCCATTTTCCCTTTCCCTCCTCCCATCACTTCTAAGTCAATTAGTGTAAAGGCATCAGTCCTACTTGTTTTCTTTATTCCTTCTTTCCAAGGCACTTTAGGTCTCCATCCCAAGTTATGCATTTTTTCTGAATTCATTGGGTATCTCAGGTCATTGGTAGGTCTGATGAAGTATAAAAGGCACATGGAAAACAAGCTGATTAGACTTTTCCATTAATTAGAGGTGTAGCACCTCACATTGTCTTCAAATCAACATTAGGTATGCTTCAGTTTTGAAAACACCAATCAACGTGAACAGATTATAGTGAATTCAAAAAATACATGGCAGCCCAGTGTGGCTACAACAATACAGTTCAGTCTGTGCAGTCAACTACCTGGAATTGACTAGAATAAATATAAATTGATATCTTACTGGCATAAAAGTGAACACAAAACTCAAACCACTGCCAATGCAATTGTGCAAATCAGTGCATTTGCAACTCTTTTGACAGTCACTACGCAAGCCAGCATTTCCCCGATATCAGCACTCACATTTTTCATCCTGAAATCCCACAAATTTTCACACACTTCAGATTTGAAGCACATAGACTTCCAAAGCATTGTCATTACAGTGCTTCATTACCTACACAAACTTAGTAGTACTGAATACATAGAATCCCAGGCTGCAAGACTCAACACAGAAAGAGATTCCCTACATTTAAGAGTGGCATAAATTTTCAATTAGACAATCTGGCAGTTTGGTAGCCTAGTCTAGCATTCCTGCATTACTGGCACTAGCACACTGAATAGTTAAGCTGCACACGCAGACACAAACCAATCACTTACCACTGTTGTTAAAACATGCTAATCTCAAGCAGTAGCAGAACTAATTTTTCCATGGCAAGTAACCCCCATGACCTTTAGGTCGCTCATTATAGAACTAAATAATCATTAGTTAGGTTATCTTAAGATTCTTTTATAAGGCCTCAACATTCTTTGAAACATGTATTCCTATGTGGTTAGTTTTCCCAACCCCATTTATGTTTGAATATTAGCGGACAGGGCCCAATACACATGAAGAAACATCTCAGTCTGAATTACATTGAGACCTCCTTAACACTCACATCATGTGAGCCAAAGGCAATTTGTTCAAAGTCCTGCAATACACTCAGATAGGATTCTGAGGAACACTTCCTTTTAAAAACAAAAATTAGTACATTTAAAGACACTTCAGTTGCCACAATAACAATCCAAATGTGAACAGAAAGTGAGAATTCTAAAGGCCATAATAATACTTAACTGCCATCAGCAGATACATCATTTCTAATCACTCTGGAGAGAGAGTGTGATATCTAAAGTAAGCAGAGACTCATTGTTGCTGCAGAGAAGAGATGGAGATAAAAAGAACAGAGCCAAACCAAGCCTGAAATTAAGGATAGGAACACACACAGCAAAAGCATATTTTAAAAAGCTAGCCGTTTTTGCTGCCACCCTAACTTTGGCACCTCAGAGTTTTACATCCACTTTTGAGATAGCAGTTTCAGCTTAAGATAAGAATCTAAAACCAACTACACTCCATAGGTGCATACTTCTACCTGTGGAGAGTGGGTTTCATCTATAAAGCACATCTAAGTCTGAACTAGTCACACTAACATCAAAATACTAAAACTAAATGAGAGATGATGGGATTCATCTCACTCAAGTGATGTTGAATACAAAGTACTGAATAAACTGTCTAAACTACCCTTAAGAAAAGATTTAGCTACCGTGTAAATACTGTCCTCTTCCCAGAGCAGACTCCAGTAGTGAGAAGTCTGAAGAAAGTTTGAAGACAGATTGGCATTACACATTCCCCTTCAAGACATATAGATCCAAATAATAAATGGAAATCCTGTTTTTCTATAAAGTGTTCTGTACAGATCACAGATGTGAAATCCATTAGCACCCCCCCCAAAAAAAAACACAGCAAAACAGCTCTTACTCCCTCAAAAGTTTTCCCTCCTGCAGAGCAGAAACACTTTCACAAAAAACTATTTGGCAAGAGACCCAGAAACCTTCAGGATAAAACTATGCTGCATGTGCTTCACTATTTTCTTACCTATCTTTGACATAATCCATCCAGCGCTCCATTTCAGATTCTGAACTTGTCTTCTTTATCTGTTGAGAAGAGAAACAACAATCACACCCCCACATCTTGTGCTGTGCTAAAATACATTTAAAAATAGGTTTTTTTAACAAGATTTAAGTCTGTTAAAAGAAAAAAAAAAGAACAGAAATAGTCTTTAGTCTAAGCTGAGTTTTCAAACTACTGAAATTATGAAAACTATCTAGAATGATTCCAGTACCTCTCCTTCATCCAAGCACTGCCTAACCATTGATAATCAAGTGTTAGATTTTAATAGTGCCACATTCTCAGCCAGCATGGAAAAAAACCTACCAAATGGCATTTCATCATTATGCCAGTTATGTCCCAGTCAGGATAACTGATGCAGCAGTGGAACGCACAATAGCCTGTACTGCAAACTTACATAATATAGCTGCCACAGGAGGGGTAGCATGTTGTTGTGCTACATCTTCTAAGACCCACTGCAAGCCTAAGCTCTCTCAGAGCTACAAAAGGCTTATAGTAGAGTTGTTCATATGTGCAATGACTGGTAAAGAGAAGCATCACAACTGTTTACTCACTAAATGGATTAACTCCTTAGCAAGCTGGGCAATGGACATCTCAAAGTTAGTTCCAATGTTATAAATTTCACCTGGCTTCCCCTCCTTCAGGACAGTAAGGAATGCTTCTACTACATCAGTTGCATAAAGGAAATTCCTTCTTTGAAGTCCAGAACCATGAATACAGCTTAAAAACAGGAAAAGGCAAAAAAATTTTTGTTAATCCTCAAATGGAAGCATACAATTTATTAGACTGTGTTTTCAGCAGTTTTGCTGTTAGCAGTTACCTGAAGGTACCTTAAGTAGGTGACATGCAAACAACCCTTTAGTGTTTTAAGGAAATCCTACTACTAAAATAAGCAATTCATAACTTAGTTATGAAAT
>VZTV01066424.1:0-26843 GCA_013400875.1 Anhinga rufa
AGGAAGGACTGGGGATGAGGACTGTGCACTTAATGCACATTTTACATAGCTTTCCTTTAGATAATGCAGTTAATAGGGTCTTTGTTTCCTGGCTCCCTTGTCTGCCTTCATTTCATATTGCCTTAGCTCAATGACAGCAAAGGCCTGTTAGATTCTCAGCCATTTGTATTCATAAGCCAGGAGAATGCAGAGCCTTCAACTTCTTCATTAAAATAGTTTATATAAAATAAAAGAGAATTTCTGTGCTATTTTTAAACATTCAGGATCCCTGGCAGCAGCGGAATTAAACTCTTATTTGCACATATTTAAATTACTATGAGATGTGTATTTTGGTTCACAAAATATTCAGCCATTTGGCTGGTGATGCTGGGTGAGTTTCCTTATAGTGGGAAGTATTTTGCCACAGGAGCCACCAGCTTATGACGGCTAAAGGCACCCACCCCTGGGCTTTGTTCACTTGTGTGTGCAGCAGCAGACCACAATTCTCACAAAAGTTGTGGGGAAAGGGCAGAGGGACGCTATGCTAAGCCACTATATGCTGCTGAGGGTTTGGAACAAGGGCAGAGATACATGTTTTCTGTGCTCATTTATGTAGACTTGAGCCACCTGTCCCTTTTTTATGAAATAGTCTTTCAAATCAAAGAGGAAAGAGGAATCCTTTCTACCTGGTGTCCTGAGGAGCCTCCAGTTTTCAAATGCTATTCTTTGTGATTCATTGATCCTAGTGAGAAACTGGGAGAGATAGCCAGACTCCCAGAGGTGGCATCAGCTTTGTGGGGACAGGAGCATGACAACACTGTCTCACACTGACCACTCCATAAGGTCCCCTATTTCCCACTGATGAAGTGGCTGCAGAATGGGCTTGCGCAGCATCTCAGCATCAGGACTTGAAAACTTCTGTTTAGGGAAAGCTTGGGGACTTGTTTCAAAGCTGGGAAAGATGTTTTTAAAAACAGGAGGTTTCACAGGAAAAAGTGGGGCAACTTGTTTAAGTGTCTTCAAGGGAAGGATGGAGAGACTACTTGAATGGTTGAGGGAGGAGAGGTGTATGTCAGCATAAGCTCTGGTCTCACATTGACAGCGATGGCACTACAGAGATGGCTTCGGCCTTCCCCCGAGCCTTTCCCTCTTATTCTGGTGTCCCCCACACTCTGTGCCACACCAGAGCCAGTGGCACATCTTTCCTCATCTTGTTCATCAGTTACTGTCAGCATCCCACCCGTGACACAGCAACTAATTGCATTGTCAATACCTTCAAATGAAGAAGAAGCAGCAGGAGCAGATGAACTCTTCAGCACCCAAGTCCTCTTTTCCTGTGCTTGTCTCTAAGAATACAAGTACAAGGCAAAAGAAGCAGGATTTCTCTTGGCAGAAAGTTGCCCACAGTGCTGAGGCATGGGCAAGTCTTCAGGCCCAAGCTCTGCTTCACCTGCTGCCAGCCTTGCTTCAAACCAAGGGATCATGGCATCCATTTGGTAGTGTTGCTGTACTTCATCCAGGGTGTAGTTTTCAGCTGGTGGCATTAGGACGATTGGAAGGACTTGTCTTCTTTAAAAGTTCTTCTCCCTTTGAATGTAGTTCATGGCATTTTGGGATTTCTTGGACCTGCATTTTGAGGTGACCTGCACTTAATCACTGTGGTGGGATGATACAATTGTATCTGTCACCTAGAAAATTAAGTTGTTTGAATGTTCATCTTGGGCACGTGAGTTAGGCACTCAAATACCTCCTCTGGGGACTAAGATTTTTCAGGCTGCTTGTCATAATGTTTCAGTGCTTGCCTTTAGTGCCCATGTTTCAAAATGAGATGCAACTGTCCAGCTCTGAAAAGACAGAAATTGCCCCGTTTCTATCCATCCTGGTGGCAATTTACGCCAGGGTAGGACTTTGTCCTAACATTTGAGGATCAGATGCAAGCACTTCTCCATTCATTTCAACACTTTCTTTCCAGGGTTTCGGTCTGTGCTAAAACGCCAGTTTCACCTGCACCCCTCTTCCAGAGCAGGAGCATATCATTCTGCATGGCATTGGAAGAGGCCACAAAAACTTTCTCGTAGATTTGGTGGAGCCTAGGTGATGAATGGGTGGGAGTCCTTGAGCTTTTCTCATGCATCTTGGACCCCGTCAGTGTGAACAGTGTATTAACCAGGGCCATCAGGGTCTGCAGACAGGGCTGCCTACATGGTGCAATTTCACAGCCATAGCATTTATCACAGAATCTACCCCTTAAGGCAGGTCAGTGCTCCTGAGTTTAAGCTTTTGTTTAAGTTTTGCTGTCCAGCACAGCTATGATAATGACCTTCAAAGTTGACACCACAGTTTAGGCATCTGGTGCAGAGATACTTGAACCAGAAGGTAGAAGGCACATGTGAAAAACTGGATGTGGATGGAGGAAACAGGCCAGGAATCCTCTCTATAGTCATTAACAGTTTCTTTTACTGTCAGGCTGTTCCTTTTCAAAAGCTAATATCAATTATTTTTCCTTTGTTTCTACGGGCCTGGGAGCTGAGAAGTGACTCCTCTGACATTTCAGTATATTGCTCTAAAGAATATGGAAAAAGTTGAAACATATAAGAGCCAGAGCTTACCCATCACAGATGCCAGTCTGGTTCCAAAGGATTTAAGAAAGCATATTGTCTGCTATGCTGTTTGTTTGATATTCTTCTATTGATATATTGCCTTTGTAGTTTTTCATCTGCTAATTGATGTATGGCTGTATACAGTGGTCCTTCAGCTGTGCTGGAGTTTTATGTTAGACACAATACTTTGTTTATTCATGATTGTTACGGTCCTATTTAAAGGTTTAGGAAGGTAAGACAGAGGTATGTTTGTAGCTCTCATGGCTTTAGAGATAACTTTATTGAAATGAACCAAGGGAAGGCAGAGATGCAGCAAGTACCTGAGCACTCAGGCAGCCTGAAAAAAATGACTCGGCGAGGTGATCACTGGAGTCTGCCGTTCACCTCACTGGAGCATCGTGTTTCAAACCAGAAGGTGACAACTGAACTTCAGTGATGAAAGGGGGGCGGTCAGTGTGGGAATGAAACCACTGGGACTGAAAGCTTGGAGCTCTGGAGGAAAGAAAATGGAGACAAAATTAGAGGAGACTTCCACAAAGAGTGAAGGGGAAGAGAGGAGAAGAACGGAAGCACCAGTGAGCAGAGGCAGCAATGGCTAGAAGGGGAGCAGGTCTTTTGTTGAGTATGAAGGCCAGGATTTGGCCTTGAACAAATACTGAAATGATAGCAGGTACTTAAAGACCATGTTTCCCCTTTGACTGTTAGCAAACTGTTGTACTGACAGCATGTTTGTGGAAGGTGTGGGGAGACCCTGGACGCTGATCCTGCCTGTGAACCAGACTCTCCGTGAGATTTTTCTGTGAAAGATGCATTTGGGTCCTCACTGCGGTATGGGAAGTACAAGGGCAAATATGTGACCAGCCTTGTGAATCTTGAAAAGGTAATTTTACCGGCTGCTTACGTCCATGTGGAGCCTTCCTGGGGGCAAGTCTTCCAGAATAGCGCTTTTGATCAAGTTTTCCTCCAGAAACTGAAGCAGGAGCTGGAGTCCTTTGGAAAGCCCTGCATATAAATATCTTGTTTAGTTAGTCTAATAAAGGTATTACTAACAGTGCTGCTTGGAGGATTTATTGGGGGATTTCACTAAGACAGTGTTAGCAGTGGAATTATAGTCATTCTCTGGTAAGACCTTGTCAATGCAAGAGAAAATAACGTTGATCCAATCAGAGATATTTTACAGGATCAATGTAATATTCCTTTGCATAATCACAACTGAAGGATTATGGGCCTGGGCTGGGAGTGACGAAGGATCACTTGACAGATCACAGCCTCATTTGTTCTCATTGTTTTAACTGGTGAAGTATAGGCAGTTTTTAAAAGTGTGCATATATACCCCTGTATCTAAAATAAATCAGGGCTCCGTCAGGCCACGAGCATTATTTTCAGTCTATTGCTTTTAAACAGTATTTTTGGCTATATAAGTTTTTCATAGCTGAGCCATACTGAAGCATCTTGGTATGACCTTGAGACAATTCCCTCTGCAATCCAGGAAGCCAATGTACATGAAATGGGAGAGGAGGCCCCAAGGCGGGAAGGGAGGAGGAGAAGACAAATCAATATACAGCACGAGCCTTATAGCCCAAACATCATAAGGGACCCTGAATAAGTTTGTGTAATTGAGCTTTTGGATAACGCAGCAATTCCTCCAAGGGGACAGGAGTGTTGCAGATGACAGTGAATTCAGGAGGCTCAAGAGCATACTGTGGTATGCTGAGAATAATTTATAATAAAACAAGACCTCCTCATTGGTTACGTGACTATCTTTGCATTTTTCAAGATCCTAGTACTGCTCTATTGCTTTAATGACAGCTTTGTCACGCATTGTGGAGGCCGTAAATCCCTCTACTGGCTGCACTTGCCTAGATATCCCCCTGGCTTTAGTGAGGCTTCTTCTGCTGAGGAAGAGGAGTGGCATGTTTGATGGCTTCACCACATTTGACTGACTGGTTCCTTTGGATTTGTGTGTACATCTCAGTGAACGATGGAAAGGGAAAACAGTGGTTGAGGCACAGAGCAATGGCTCAGCTCACTGATAATATCAAACTCTAATCTTGTGGTTTCAGATGACTTCAACTGCAGGGCTGCAAAAGTTATTTGGGGAAGAAAAAACAGCTATTACAAGTGACATTTAAAATTAGATGGGATGTAGCTCTCATGAAAATACAGCAGGGATCAGCCTGTTTCCATCAGAGGAAAGGACAGATAACTGAACATGTCCCTTCTGCTGTACTGGGCCGAGTATAGCCTGTATCAAACCATACAGCTCTGCTAGGAAGTTGTGACTAGCACCATGTGTGTGTACAAGGGAGTAAGTGAGAGGATGCAAGAGCTGGTTGGAATCAACCCCTCCAAATAAGCTCAGGCCAAAGGCAAGACCTCCAAGAGATTGTGGTCCCATGCCTTTGCCTTGGACCAAGAAGCAAGGGAAGTGGGAGAGGAGGTAGGGCCAGGGTTACCCTCACTCTCAACAATGGAGACAGGTTATATTGTCTGGGCAGCACCAACACCTGCCAAACTCACCTTGTTGCCCTTGCCCTTGGAGGCAATGTGGGTCTTCCACAGCCATTGCTGTGGGACAATTTATGGAAGAAGACTCACTTGGCAGCTCCCCTTTGCGCTGTCCAGTGCCTCCTGTGCTCCAAGGCATGTGGTGGGGAAGCAGTCGCACACTCCCACCTTGCATGCACTGTGACTCCCTGCAGCACTCCGCCTGCACGGGCTCTTGCTGCCCACAGGAGAACTGCTCCTGCTTTGCTGATGGCTGTTTCCATAGGACCTGTGTAGCTCTGCCCTGGGTGTAAGCCCTGGGAAGTTGCCGTGGGTCTGGCACTGTGGGTAACATCGACATGACAGGACAGGCTCAGGTCGCCAAAACCATGAAGTGAGAGTAATCATGGTGCCTTTTTTTTTCCTTGGTACCTGGAATAATCAGTGATCAGATTGCTTCTACAAAAGCAGCACTGAGAAGTAATCTGTTAATCATTTACTGCATCAGCTGACCACCACAGCCCTCAGACGTATTTATATCCTTGCAATTCAATGGCTGCCTGTCAGTTCTGTCGGTGAGCCTGTAGAAAATCCATATTAAAAAAAATTTAGGTGTTCTGACTTAAACTGAGAAAAGCATGAAAAATCAGAGTAAATCCATGCTGAGATTCTATTCTTTGTTGTGTGAGTTCAGGATGGACCCTTATCCAGGATTTTCACTTTTAACTCTCAGCATCCTGGCTCTGGTGAACCTCCTCGGATCAGATATTTCTGGACTGTGCATATTTCCATGTTAGTGGATCCATAGGCATATGATGAGCATACCAGTGTAATTTGCATTTTAAAGTAGTCTTAAATAAGCTCTCATGTCTGCAGCTGGGCTTTGAGAGGATCATGTTCCCTGGAGTTAGCCCAGGGCAATGTGCTGAAGATCACACATAGCTTTTACTCTGTTCTTGCTCAAGCAAAACTGCTTTTAAGTCCAGGGGAGTAAAGTCAGTCTTGCTGAAGTTGGAAGCAGGCGTGCCTTTAACTTCAGTGGGACGCAGATTTTGCCCAGCATTAATTTTTGCTTGTGAAAAGACTTGAGGAAAAAAAGGAGAAAGGCGTTCTAGACCAAACCTCTCAGGGGCTTACTAATCACTCCTTGCACAGGTTCACTGCCATGTGAGTCCCTTGAAATATTTTCCTGAGTTGAGCAGAAGGTTTGCCTAGAGAAAATGACCTACATACAAGGCAAGTGCCATGTAACACTTGCACTTAACGTTTTATTTGTTGGTATAATAAAAGCATGTCAACAATTCATTCTTGCCAAGTTCCACTTGCCTGTTTGGCTGGAATATGTAATTTTTCCTGAGGAGGGAGTAAAATATTGTTCATTTGTTTCCTTACTACGCTCCTGGCAAGGAAGAAGATTTTTGTGCCTAGGACGATAAATTTTCAAGTGAATTTTTAAAAGTTGTTATTCTGAACCACTGCCCAAAAAAGTCCAAAGAAAAATAATGTAAGACTTTATGTCAATTCATATAACTACCTTTACAAATGAAAATGTTGAGTCTTTCCTTGAATAGTCCAATATGCCTCTAACGTTGCTATCTCTGAAGAACTCATTTCTTCCGTGAAAGCTGCAAATGTAAACGTTCCCTTTCAAACAGTGTCACTCGCAAATAAATAACGCAGCTTTTTCTTGATGCATGTTGTGTCGACCAAGTAATTTCCATCGCCTCATGCTTGTTACTTTTTCATTTTTCCCAGAAGCATTTGCAATCATTACGAGTCACTTTCCATTTTGACTTGTAGCCTAAGCAATTGAACACGAGTGCAATGCTTCGGTATGAGAGCTGCTCACTGCAGTTAAGCGCAACCCCTGTTAATGAGCAGGTGAGGTCAGGCCTTTTGCTGGTATTCTCTTTGGGGGCTGGTCTGCCAGGCTGTTACACAGGCTGGAGAAGTGTACCATGATGTTCATGTCAGTGAAATTTTTATACCATCCCATCACAGTAGCATCTAAACACAGACGTGCACATCTCCACAAGGAAAAACAGCTCAGGGACTGTCTGGAAGAGATATGCCATGTATTATTAATTACCCAGTTGAAGTATCTACAGTAATATTTGCACTATGCCCTCTGCAGCTTTATTCCCCCCACCCTTTTAAAAATTTCATTTGAATATTCTTATTTATTTTAAGCTGCCTGGTGACGCACAGGCTTGAGGAGCTTAATTCCTGATGTAGGCAGGGCAAGTTTGACACTTCTGTGCATGCGGTCCTTGCTGTTATGCAGGCTTATTCAGCAAAATGGCCGATGAGGGCAGAAGATGTGTAAATCAGCAAGTGCTGCAAGAAGAGCACTTAATTGAAGCTTTATCAAGTGCCTGCAGAGCTGACCTCCGAGCAGTAGCAGAACCACAGTTGGGATGGGAGCGATCCAGCAGCTTTCACTGATGACTAAGCCTGTGTGCTGGGAAAGGATTTGCTTACAAAACTTGCCTGCTTTACCCATGTGTGGCAGAGCACTGCATAGCTAGGGGTGACTTAAATCATTCTGCTTAACTCACTTAAATTGTTCCTTTCAGCACAGATTCATAGCTCTCAGTACACTTTGATGACTCTATAGTTGTGTACAGGGGATTTAAGTTAAAGCCAGGCTGCCGACTGTTGGGGTCAGCACAGTGCTAACGGCAGAGGGGGGATGTCAGACCATTTGGGGGATGCAGACCATATGGCGACACAGTGATGACACGTTCAGGCCTGTGAAGATTTTTCTTGCTGGTCTGGCATTGGAAGAGCAGACCTGGACTGTTCCCTTCTGCGTGAGCATCTCCCTGCCCTGCACATCTGCAACTGCATGTAGAGAGAAAGGAAAACATCAAATAGTTCCAGATATTTGCCTGTTGAGAAACAGATCCCACCAAACTATGCAAGCATACTGAAGAAAATAAGGCCCTGAAGATTAATGGCAAAAGGAGAAAGAACTGTGTAATGTTTCACAAAGCTGAAAATTATGAAGAATCAAATAAATTTGGAGATAAAATCTAAACAATCCTAACAGGTAATTGGGAACTTATTGACAACGTTTTACTACGTCTGCAAAAAGCTGTGGTGCTATATATGAGAAAGCTCATATTGTTGAAAACTACAATAATTTCACTATGAGGGGAAGCAAAAGTAGCAGGAAATAAATATTGTGAATGTGCCTGTTCTCACATGCAGAAAGAAGAAAGGGCAACATACTGAAATATCTGGAAATTAGAAACTAGGAATGGTAAATGCTAGATAGGAAAAGAAGTACAAGAAGGGAAAGCTATGTCTAGCTGAGTTAATACAGGAAACAGAGTGCCAAAAGCTATTGAAAAGCAGACACTTCAAGTAAATTATTGTTATATAGTCTGCAATAGCAAAGCATATTAATGATAGAAATGCTAACAATAGTATTTGTCTTTTGCAAAATGGAAATGATTAAAAAAATAAGTGGAAATCAAGGATATGTTTAATAATTATTTTTATTCTGCTTTTGGAAAAAAGCTAGATGAGTTATTCTTGCCATATGATGACAACAAAATACTTTCTTCTCCAGCAGTAATTTAGACTGGCAGAGAACAGTTAATAAAGTCAGTCATTTAAATTTAATAGATCTGAATAATACGATACCAAGCATTTTAAAAGAGCTGGCTAAGGAAATTTCCAGACTTAATTCATATAAATGGTGATTTTCAGAATTTGTCAGGATACTGGTGAAATATCAAAGATGTAGGAGAAAGCTGGTATTATTCAAACTCTTGAAAAGTATAAATATAACAATACTGGGAAGAGTAATGTAGCAGCTAATGTAATTAATTAGTAAATTAATAAAGAATTAAATGCAGATATGCTAACTAATGCTAATCAACACAGATTTATAACAATAGATCTCATTAAACTAATTTTTGTTGATAAAGGTGCTAGTGTTGATTGAATATTCCTTCTCTTCTTTTAGGCACTTGACACGGTACCAGATGACATTTTGATTAATAAGCTACAGAAACCAACATGATGCATATTAAATGGATTAAAAAGCTGGCTGAATTATAGAGTTTAAAATGAAATTTTCTATAGACATAAAACAGATTTCACAGGGTGTAACAGGTAACAGATATTTGCATTAGGCTAGTTACCATTTTGATTAAAGAACTAGAAAAAAACATGACAAAGTGATCCATAAAGTAGATGAAAAATAGTTTGGGGAGTGATAATAATGAAAACCAGGTAACTCTGTGGAAATGGTTTGAATCTCTTTGTAAAGTGGACAGAAACCATGTGTATTTTAGCTACATATGTTTGGGACAGTGAGATGGTGTATAGATATAGTTGGTGCATCCTACTGTCCGTACTGGAAGCAAATTATGTACTTTAGCTGTACCTCAGATGACATATTTTGGGGTACAGTTGGCCCAGACATCATCCCTGCATAGCACTCCACTGGACTACAAAGGCTTCATAAGTTCAATAATATTTTTTTTGCAATGATGTAAGTTTTGTGGCTTTTCCATTTTTGGCACTCGTGCACTCAGAAAGGGTTGAGACAGCGGAGAGGCAGGGCAGAAGCGATGGTGCCGTCAAGGAGGGCACACTCTGTAATGTAAGGCTTAAGGAGCTCAGCCAGTCAAGCTTAACAAAGAGAAGATTGAGGGGTGGCTTTATCATAGGCTATAAAACCTGCATATGGAAAGGCAACCTGCTCAGAGAAGACTATATCTAGCAGGCAGATGCTGGGTTCATCACAAGCGGAAGGCTGGGGTTAAACCAGCTGAATTCAAATGAGATATAAGGCCAACCTTTTTAGTGGGGAAGGCATTAACCCCAGGAACAGCCTGCTCAGAGGTGGCAAATTCTCCACAGAAAACACTTTGAAAACTTAGATTGTATCTTCTGAACAGAAATGAATTCAGGACAGTCCCGTGGCCTGTCCTCTGCTGGGTATCGGAGTGAATAATCACAGAGCTGCCTTCTGGGCTCATAATTTGTGATTTAACCTTACACAGAAGTTGCAGCACTGGAAAATGAGTGCCTGACACCAAGAGCTCAGATTTTATGTGTCAGCCAAGGGGTTTTCTGGATTTCCTGAATGTAGATCAAAACTTGGAGTATTTTATGTGTGTCAGTACGCAAAGCCATAAATACATCCACTTCAAAGCACACATCCTTGCCATGGTTTGGGTCACTGGGTGGATCTGGCAGCGTAGCAATGCAATAACCTAGGAGTGCTCTTAATGCAGGGCCATATTCTGCTGCTGCTCCAAGATCAAGCCGAGAGGATTTTATCAATTTCAGCAGCATTTTACTGTAGCGTAACTCAGAGCTGAGTTTACCCTGGCAAGTCAGCACTGCCAGTTGTCCCCCAGAAAGGGATGTAGTGGGTGATGACAGGAGCAGTCAATGGAAGAGGGAAAGAATATATGGGAAAGACCGTGAGGAAGGACAGATGGAGGAAAACCATCAGGAGCATGACGGAGGCTAGAAAGCAGAAAAATGGGAAAGCTGCATTTTAAACCATATTTTTGTGTACAGAGGAAAAAAGAGGGGGAGAAGTATGGCACAAAAAAAGGGAGATTCGGGAGGGGGAGACTAGAAGAGAAAGAGCATGTAAATAAAGGGTGGGGAGAGAGAAAAGGAGAGGAAACAGAAACATGTTTGTAAGTCTTCATGACCTTCTGTTACACTTACTGAATTATTTATTCTGATATTTGCTGGTATCTTCCTGCCAGCCATTTAGTGTCACGATATAAATAAGAGCAGAACCCTGTTACTGCTGTTCCTGGAGGGATTTTGATGTTGAACAGCAATGGTGCACCTCCCCCCACCACCCTGCCATTAGGTGATTATGAATTATATGCCGAGTGCCTCTAATAACTAAAGGGAAAGGACTGCTCAGCACATTTGGAATGTAAATCTCATTTTTTTCTCTTTTGTAGGTCATGAAATGCAGCCCTCTTCTAAAGCCCTGTGCTCAGATCACAAGCTCCCGCTGCACACAAATTCCTCAGCCTATCCTCTGCAAGGGTGACATTTCACCCAACGCTGAACCACTCAGCATCCTGCGGGCTTGAGATAAGATTGTTATTATTATTATTTTAAACACAGACATGCTACATCATGTCACTTAAAAATTCCTACGTAGATCTTATACCATATGGGAAAACAGACTATTGAAAAAACAGAGACCGTTGCTGTATTTAAATTAAAAAGCAAGAACTTCATTTATGTTTTTCCCTAGTCTGCAGATAGTCACAGGATGCAATTTTCAGGGAATCAGCACTTACTAGCTAAAACTTCAGAAGTGTTCACTGGCCAGCCCCTCTCAAGTAACCCATATAACTGCATTTTCAGAACAAGCCCTTCTGGGCTCCATATTTAGTTCCTGAGCTCCTACATCTCCTGCCCTTGGCACCTCCTTTGCAGAAGCAGACTCTGGGCTATTGCAGGAGGAGCCATTGGCCTCTGGAGTGGTTGTGCTTTGCAAGAAGTGAAAGGGAGGGAAGAATCCCTTCATTTTAAAACACAGATGAGCTGAACTCTTTGCTTTATGATTGGGGGCATTCAGTTATAATTCAGGTCATGGATGGTCAGGAGGGGAGGCAGGTAGAAGGGAAGAAGTTAAAATTACTTGGTGTTTGTTTTGCTTTTGGGATAGGCAGTTTGTGTCTTTGGAGAGAAATTAACTTTTCTACACTGCTTAAATCTCTCTTAAACCTTTAAAATAGAGCTCTGGGAGCGACATGGCACTGAGACCTCGGTGCTGGCCAATTTCACCTTATCATATTCACTCAGAATATTTCCAGCCCAGCAGAGTCACATTGCTGACAGCCCCATGCAAGCTCCAAGATATTTCCTTGCTTGCAAATTAAGTTTTCTCAGCAAGCCACCCTGCTACTTCAGTTATCACCACCGGAGAAGAGATGTCCTAAGGGACTCGGAACAGACTATTGCAGTCTCTCACCCATGGGTTTTAATTTGACCTCACTTGCATCACTAGTGACCAAAAGGTATTACCATAAGTGGCTTGTGTGAAATGTATTGGTCTCAGTCAATTATTAAGCAGACAGTTGTCTGCGTTACCAAACCACCATCACAAATGGCGCTTTTTTTGGGAAGTCTTAAGCAGAGCCAGGGTCAGTATGGCTGGACTGAAACCTCAGCAAAAGTGCAAGGAGAACAGGCTTTAAGTTTTGTGTGTATTCACTTTCAAGAGAATGAAAATAACACAAGCTGTAAAATAGCTGTAAAAGCTATTTCAGGCCTGCATAAATTAGAGCAGTCTCTGGGGCTGCTCTGACTTACGCATGGGACGGTCCTGCTCCCCAGACAGCCTCTATCTTCAGGAGCTACAAAGGTAGCATAAAGCCTTTCTGGTAGCCTCTGTCTCTGTCTCTGCCGAGGCAGAGCAGAGACCGACAGCCCAGGCTGTGCTCAACACCTCGTTCTTTACCTAGTGTGCTGATGTGACAACATGCTCAGCCTCGGTCTATGCAGGATATCACACTGTGGACAAATAGAGGCTACCTGCCAGGTCTTTCTGAGCCATAGCGCACCATCAGATGTGATACGACTACCCAGAGGTACTTGGCTTCATTGGGGTACAGATGGGGTGAGATGCAGAGCCAGAGCCGTGGCCCAGGAGGAGGGAGAGCAGTTGGGCCGTTTTGCTTGAAGCTACAGGCAGCAGATTTCCAAGCTGGGAAAGGCTTGCAAGAACTGATCTGGAAAGTCAAAATAGCACATTTTTCTCAGAACCAAAACACCAAAAGTAGATATTCAGTTTGAATCTGCTGAAAGCCCCTGTTCTATTTACTGCAATACTTAATTTTGATTTTGCTTTATTTATTAATTTATCTTGGTAAGCATGTGTTGTCTACTGCCTGCTGCTAAATCCCCAGAGCCTCCCCTCTTCCACCACTCTCCTCTCCCCAAGCCTTGACACTTGTACCGTGCTTGAAATGTCTCTGTGCACAGCTATCGGAAAACAGCAGTGAAAAGTGCCTTCTTGGAGGCTGACCCTTTGACATAATCATGTCTTTATAGCTCTCCTTACAGTGGGGGAAGTTTTGCTCCATGCCTACACCCTGGCTACTTCCGCAGCTGTGCGTAGTCCTGCATTAATGTGTACGAATCGGATCCTGCTGTCTGGTCATCCCTGTAGAAATGCCCCTGCCCAGCACCCTGCATGCACCTCTTTGGGGTGATCTGAGGTGCAAAATGCCTTGCATGGCTCCTCGTGCTGGACTGCCGAGCAGAGGCCAAAGGGATTCTGCTGCTCTTGCTAACTGGGTTTTCAGAGCAAGGCTGTCTTTGTTGTAGCTGAACATGGATTGCATGGAGGTGTTTGTCTCCCCTGACCATCAGTGTCATGGTAGCACAGGAAGGGAGCTGGTATGGTGGCAGTGAGGCTTACTGAAAGGGATTCTCCAAAGGGAGCAAAAAACAAGAGCAGGAGGACCTTAATGAACCTCAGTGAGCTGCAGCATGACATAGATATACCGGGGAAGCCTGCAGGAGCCGCAGCCCTCTGCTAGCATCTGCTGATGCAGCACGTGGCCTACGTGGTGCTGGCATGTGGTGCCAGGTGGGAACCCTCGAGGTGCAGCTTATCAGGGCAGCTGGGGCTTGGGAGAACTGAAGCAAACAGTGCTTTTAGTAAATGAGAAGGACATCACCAAACTGGAGGAGTACAGGTTGCTGGGGATGGTGCTGCCAGCTTACAGTAAGCTCTGCTGAAGGGAAAAAATATGCAGCTTCCACCTTCCAAAAAGCAAAACCAAAAATAAAACAAACCTACCTCAAAAGCATTAAAATTGAGCTTCAGCATGAGATTTCTACTAAGGGACCTAGCGGAAGGCCTAGTCCCCAATTAAGGACTGTGTATCTAATTTGGGGTTGACTAACATGATAAGGAAAAAGACTGCCTCAAAGCATAAAAGTTAAACAACGAAAGAATTATTATTATTCTGTGTTCCTTATTTTGCCAAGTCAGGATGCCTTGTCTGCAATTGCACAAAAATCTGAGCTAGAGCTGGAAATGTGTCCAAATATCTTGACTCCTAGTCTTATGCCTTAGCTATAAAAGCATCCTTCCTTCCTAAATAGCTCAAGTAATGGTCTACCGAGGGAATGAAGAGAAATGTAGACTCTTGTCTCCAGTATATAAATCTGAATAAAGCCTCAGGTCAATGTAATCAGACATATGGAAAAAAGAAGGATAACGTCTCTATGACATGGTTGAATTACTGGCATTGCAGAGCTGGACAAATATTTTTATCATAAAAGGTAAGCTTATCAGTTTGGGGGAGAATCAAAGGCTCTTGTGAATCTTTGTCAAGTATATTGACAAAATAGTCACTATAGTGTTAGAAGATAAGGAACGGTTGAGGGAAACAAAGGGGTGGAAAAGTATATTTTTCAGCACAGAAAATATCATTGTGGAACTGATGACCATTTTTAGTATTCTTAAAATAGACTTGCCTTTTTTAGGGAATATTTCTCAAGGAAAAATTGATGCAGTTAAAAATATTAAAAATCAGAGCATTTCATTATGGTTTGACCGAAACATTCTGGATTGACCTCAAATGATTTTTTTTTGTCTTAACGTTTCACTGTAAAGCTTTAAAAATTTTATTCAGCTTGATTCAAATTTAATTTTTCCTGATTATTCCATTTAGCCAACTGCATCTGATTCTTTAGTAAAACAGCATGTTTACTTTTACTAGCTTGATCTTGCACACTTAATGGGACGTGAAAGATCTTTTTGGTTGACAGTTTCTAGTTTATATTTTTGAATGTGAAGAAAGGCAAAAATAATTTGAAAATTAAATGCATTAAATTTTCATAATGTGTAACTTTATTATGGGTCCATAAATATTTCATCCCACTTTGGTTCCTCTAAAACATCCTCCAGCCCATTGACTGTAGCAATGGGTCAGGTAAATATCTTGACCTCTATCTACTCAACTTAAAAACCCTATAAATAACTTTTATTGGTTTCTGTCCTCTGCGGCTATATGTAGCGACACTGCTAAGAATGTCATTGCACAAACTGACAATTATATATTTTTTTCTTTTGCTTTCTTTTTCTTCTTACATACTTTATAAAATGCCAAGACAAGAAAAGTCAAAATGAAGGTCTTCATTCAAATAAAGGTAAATTCCTACTGCAGACAGAAAAGTGTCTTTGGAGAAAAATGACATCACCAGGCTCCGTGTTTGTTCTCTTCAGTGGCATCCAGATCAAATTTACTTGGTTTTCAAGGTGATGTTTCTAACCAGCCAGCCCTTAAACTCAAACTGGGATCTGAAAGTCAAGCTGTGTCCTTTCTGACTCATGCATAATCATCCTTAATAAAGTTTCTACAGGCAGGATTTAGCTGACAAGTTGGTGTTTATCATAAACAAGACAAAAAAGATTAATCCAAGCCATTCACCCATAGCTAGGCTGACTCTTCATCATTAATTGGTTAAATGCATGCTGTCTGTAAAGCAAGCCAAAACAGGATGATCTGAAGAGCAGATCTCCTAAGATGGAATTGTTTTTATGTAGTGCTTTCCCCCACCACAAATGCATTTTGTTTTAGCAAAATATTTCCCAGACAAACCCACTGGTGGGCCCCTGTGATACTAAACCTGGGAGAAATCCCTTTTGCCTTCCTTCCCCCCACCTTTGTGCCCATTTGCTAGCTTCCAAAGCAAAATGGGTTTGAGGGATCAAAAGTGGCGGGGCAAGAGAGGAACATGTGGGGCTCTGCTATGCAAAGTGATCAGCTGGCCAAAGGAAGATGTGGTCATATTTGGGGTTTCCAGCCCAGTAGCTCTCCTTGTTGAGCATGGTACCGCATGGGGTTTGGCACACGACACTGAACACCCTCCCAAACTCTTTGGCATGTGCATTTGAGTATTTAATGTACGTGTGTGGCAGCCTGACACGGGCTGTGACAGAAACCGCCAGCGATCTGTGCGGCAAGGTGCCATCTTCCATCTCTTCAGGGTGAGGTAAGGATGAAGTTTGAGTTTGCTTTGAGATCTCACCTCCTTTTAATGAGTGTTAAGTCTTGTCTTAAATGTTATTTTAATCCACTTGTCACGTACTTAGCATGCTGAGCAGTCAGGCGAGGAGGAGGGAGCCAGGCTTATACCAGTTAAGTGGGATATCTCTCTGCTTGGGAGGGCTCTGGTCCTTCCCCTTAGCCACACCTACTTTCCTCACTTCTGGTGATGAACGTTAAAGGGAAGAGTGGAAGTCACCTGGCTTTTATCCTGTCATCAGGATGACTGTAAGAAACTGGAGGAAGTGTATTCTTCAGTTTGAAGGAGAAGTGATCCCTGTTAAGTAGAGAGGGGAGCAGCTCATGCTTGTAGGAAGCATTGCTTTGCAACTAGTGCACTAGAGCAGGAGAGTGGTGGCTGGTCTCTATTCCCTGATCTGCTGCTAGATCACCTTAGGAAGCAGCTTCACCACCCTGAGCCTCAGCCTGCTCACCTGTTATTGGTGATGGAGATACCTCCTTTGTAGGGTGCTATGAAATATGTTAGTGAAGAGTGCGGTATTAAAGGAAGGAGTATTACTGTCACAATGCTATTAGAGTCGCTCAGTTTCTGTCTGAAGATGAGACTTTGTTGGCTTCTCGAACAGATGTGCGACCGAGTTTTATCTCAGTAGAAATGGCTGTTGGCTGTTGCCTTCAACACCTACTCACCGACTAGCGGCTCAGTCTGGGGCTCCTCCATGTTGCATCAATAGTGTTTGAAATGCAGAGGGTGCCCCTCTGGAAGCAGCCAGGGCTTCCTTTCCGTCACATTCGTGAGTGACACAAGATCATGCTCCTAATGGCCTGACTCACTCTGCCGCCCTGTGGCATGACAGTCTGGGGCTGAGCAGCCTTTCTTCTCTGCCTCTATACTGCTATTCTTCCTGCTCCTTTGATCCTGCTCTTCTCTGCTCCCTTCCTTTCTGTCCCTTTCCCTTGTCCCATTTTGTTATTATCATGCTTCTCCTTTTAAGTTAGCCTGTTATTTAACCCAGCCTTCAACCCCTGCCCATTTTGCATTAACTCTGTGCCTTCCCATGCAAGTTGTACAGTGTAACTCATAAGGTTCCTTATCTTTGAAGAGCCAGAGATGGCCAACAAGTGGCAGTCCTGGCCTGCCACAGCAGGAACACAAAGGTAGCTGGTTTCTCAGTGAGCCTCAGGACAGTGAGTGGGCAGCAGTCTGTCCAGGGTAAGAGAGGAGACCTACACCTTACCAACAAGGCAAGGTGAGTTGGGTGAGTTTGAGTGCCCCGCTCCAGTACTGTCTACTCACTGTCTTCTGAATCTCCTGTCCATCCATCAGCAAGACTTTGTGCCATGTGTCTCCTTGTGATCCTGTGACTGGAGGCTCAGCAGCTTCCTTCACTGTGGGGACACAGCTAACATAATCTGAGGCTATATAGGTTGTAGAGTGATGGATGCTGCTCCACAGTGGTCTCAGGACTGCATGACTGTGGGATTTGGTGGTCCTTTGCTGTCCCAGGAATAATCTCTGTGCACACAGAAACTAAACAAGGGTTTAGCCAAACCAATTTTTTCTTCAGGGGCAAAATGCCATGGAGACTTTGGAAAATGTTGAAGCCTTCTTTTCTGATTATTATAGTGTATTCTGATGCTCCTCCTATTCAGATTTTCTGAGCCTGTGAGCTCTGCATCTGTCTACTAATGGAAAAAGCAAGATATGAAAATAATCTGGAACACATGTCACTCAGAAAGAAGCAAAAGCCTGGAGATCAGCTCTGAGACTTGGGATAGGACATTACACGTTAATTTGTAAAGCAGCATGTTTGCAGAAAAGTGACAATATGGTTTTGAGCTGAATATATGGAAGAACCGTATCGCAGCTCAAGGTGGTAATAGATTTACTCTATACAGTTCTGATGCATTCACACCTAAACCCATCACATCCAGCCTTGCACAAATCTTTACTAGCAGTGTCTTGACAAACTGAAAGGAGTTCAAAGAACAGCAACAAAAATTATCAGGATAGCTTAAGGATTGGTTTAGGTGGAAAGATTAGAAGTGCTAAATGTGGGTAAGAGATGATGAAGGCGGGGATGTGCTAAGAGACTACAAATATTTGGAGGGTGTTAATGCTAGGAGGAGAAGAATTACTTTGTGTGATTCAAAGGGGTATATCATGAGAAATGACACACAAGGAAGTGACAAATTAGTCTGAAAACTATGAATAACTTTCTGCTGTCAAAATATGTAGTACTAACTTTCTCTTCAGGTTTTGTTGTCAGGAAAGTGTGTACAGAGGTAGGTAACAGGCCCTGGAGGCACAGCTTCAGAGGCCATACTGTATAGAGTCAGCCTGAACAAGGAGAGAGGTAAACTGGAGATTACCCATTCACCTGTCTGAGACAACTTCCATCTACCACACATTTTGTTTCTTCTGCACTATGAGTTTCTTTTCCATATATTCTGCCAAACAAAAATAGGTCAAAGTGTGGACTGTTAGATATGAGATTATAGAGACTGATCAATACTAGTTACCTTTATGAGAATGAATAATATGGAAAGTCACAGAGGTAAGAGTCGTCTGCTTCATTAGTACAATCAAAGAAGACCTCTAATGCCACAAACCTTGTAGGGGCTTTCACACTTGTGAACTTCTGGCCTGACAGGACAAGATGATCAAGAAATATAAAAAATATAATCTTTGCAAATGCACAGTTCAGTCAACCCGTCCACTCCTAACCCAACAAATCTAATTTGCATATTAATTTATTGCTACATGGCTTTGACTTCCATATTATGTTCCCAGTGAGCGTACACATTTCAGGAATCTTGTTAACGTAGCCCAATCTTGCAAATGTTTTATCCAAATATCTAGTCTAAACACATTAAAATCTGGTGAGTTAACCCATCATGTGCCTTGCCACACAATGAAGAACAAAGGTCATCGTCTTCCTTAAAGGTGAAGCTCTTCCATTGTGCCACTTCACAAATCTCTTCATTGCCTGAGGCCCAGCTCCTCTCTACTTGCAGTATAGCCTCTAGCAGGAGCCCCTATGTGCTTGGGGCCAAGATCTGTGTTCCTTTTAATTTTGGTTTCTTCCCCATGTAAAATTCAGACTGCTTTCATTTTGTTCATCTGCAGCACAGTGGACCATTTACATCTGAAGACAGCAGCTCTGGATCAGACCTTTGGTCCTTGCTTGCTAAATATTTCCGGAGGGCGCTTTCAGCGGGTGTGAAATGTGCCTGGGCACTGCTGCAGGTGGGGGTGAGGGCAAGAATCCAAGGAGGTGAGCAGGAGGATGCCTCAGCTGGCTGCAGGTGCCGGTGGTTTCTGGAGGAGTGAGGCAAGCGAGAGACAGAAGCACGCATCCTCCAGGCTCTGCTGCAGGGGTGGAAATTTTGGGTGCTTTTCTCTTGCTCTTTGCTTGACAATTAATTTATTTCAGTGGCTGTTTACTACTGGAAGGGGAGATACATAAGGCCCCTAGATGTTAATTGCTTCTGCCAAGTGAACATTGTAAATAATCCCAAGAAAATTTATGGGGGGATTTGTTTGCCTTTTATCAGTTTGAAGCTTTCTTGAGGGAAAAGGAAACACCACATTTCACTCAAGCCCAGCCATTGCAGGGCTAGATCCTGACGGACATCAGCAGTACCATTTGCAGTAACTGCGATCCCTCAGCCAAGTGACCACCACTGTGGGCAGCCACTGAGGCAGCAGTGGGGAGCACCGCTCTGGGTATGGCTCCTCCACACCTCTATAGGAAAAACAAGCCCCCCCACACACCCCATGGAGCTGAAGGCAATGGAACTGGCTCAGCTTCCCCTCAGCAGAGGCAGTGCTGGCCCAGGACACTAACGAGCCTTAATAGCCCTAAGTGGCCCCACCTGTGGTCTCCCCACACCTGGGGGCTATTTCAGCTCAGCTCTGGGGCTATTAGCTGTCTTATGAGCTCTGCTGTGGGACAGTGGTTTCCAGCCCCATCATGGGGTTCATAGTCCTAGCTCACTCCTTGCTGTACTGATGGACTCTGTTACCAGTCCCCACCATGTTCAGGCTTGGGGGTGGGGGGGGGCTGTGCCCTTCATGATGCTTTGCCTGCCATTTGAATAAGGTATGCACTTGGCTGTGCCCTGGGGTGCATGTAGGACCTATTTTTGTGCCCCCAGAGCCTCCTGGGGCTGGGTCATCCCTGTGGGTTGAGGACCAGGGTGCTGTGGACTGCGCAGGCTTCAGTGGTGTCCTGGGCTGGGTGCAGCTCTCCTTGCAGGCAGCTTAGGTGAAGGCAGTAGCTGGCTGAGACACCACAGTGGTGAGGGGCGAGCGAGGCAGCTGTGCTGTTCATGCACCCTGGAGTGTGGCTCTATGGGTACAGCTGTGGTACCCCTCTCAGGTGGGGAGCTCCCCTGGTCCAGGAGGTGGCATGGGACCTGCTAGTGCTGCAGGGACCTCGCCCATGTCTGCATGGCTTGTGCAGCCTGAGAAAATGAAACACTGCATTATCTTGGGGGTGACATGCTGTCTCTTTCTTTCTCGGCTCTTCCCTTGGTGTGGAGAGGCTTTGCAGTTGGTTTGTGGCACCATCACCTCTTGGGAGGAGCTGTGGGGGTTTCTTGTGTGAGACGCTTAATGTGGTGATGCCCACCTGAGGAGTGCTGGTGCTTGGGCTGTGTGATGCACAAGTGTAAGCTTGGCTTGTAAAGCAGCTGTGTGTGATCCTGGTAATGAAACTGGCTGGCTGTGAGGGAGGCACCACACTCACCCCCTGCCTGGTGGGTGCTTGATGCTGGGCAGGGGTGGCAGAGGGTTTGTCCTCAGGCAGGCTGGTTCTTAAAGTTTTTTATTCTCAGTCTGGGTAGGCTGTAGCATGGGGTCTCCATCTGCTTAAGAGCTTCTGCTGAAGCTGTCCCAGCACTGGCAGGCCATGATGGCTCCGAGCTTGTGGGCCTGAAGGGCACCCAGGGCCCATCGTGAGTAGACCAGTGGAGCTGCTGAATGAGCAGTGAGGGGAGAGTGCTTCATGTATGTCTGGTCTACATTCACTTATGAGTAAGTGGAAATAGGTTTAAACAAGCAAGGAATTTATCAACACTTTCCCAAGCAAGGCCTTAGTTCAGGGGCCAAATGGATCAGGAAAAATGGGGTCAATTGAATTAATGGGACAGGTTGTGTTCTTTAGGTATGTGTTGTTTTTCCAGTTTGAGGGTTTTGAATGTGGCATTGGTGACTTGCCAAGGTGGGCTGGGAGTTAAAAGTTCTTATGCTGTGTCCTTGCTTAGGTCTTTATCCAGCAAATACTACTGCATGCATTGTAACATCTTTGTGAGGTTTCCCTTATTGCACTGACCCTGCTTACTGGGGCAGTTCCTTGCACAGGCACCTGTATGCTGGCACAGAGCCTAGGACTGGCCAGTCATGGGAGTTTCTGCTTTGCTGCAATATATGTAATTATTTAGCTTATGACTTGGTCAGCCCTACCGTATGTGTCAGCATGTAATTATTCTCTGCCCTAAAGTAATGGTCTTTGACCAATGATCCAGGGACTGTTTCTAAGGGTTTGTGAAAGGTAATCAGAAAAGCGAGACTATTGTCATTAGGCTTAAATTCATTATCCAGGGATCTATACCTCTATTTGAGATGCTTTATAGGTCCATGAGTTTAAATAGGTTGCAACCCATGGCTCTAACAGCTTTCTTACCTTCTGATGGGCCCTTATATAATGCAATAGCAACACTTTTTTTTCCCAGAGTAACAAATAGCAAGAGCACTAGGTCACACATCTGTAGAGCAAACTATCACTAGGAAGCTATAATGGTAGCAGCCTAATTGAATTGACATTTTATGTATTCTAAGTGAAAATATTAAATGAACCCTATCATAATATGTATCACACTGTGTAAGATTTTGGGGGATAATTGCTACTTTGTGCTGCAAGTTGCTGAGAGGAATATTATAAATGGGGACAGTATTAGGCTATCTTTTTCATGCAGGATTTATGTCTAAGGTCTGTTCTGCTCATATCTGAATTTTATTCTGTGCATTACTTGGCAGCATGCACTTCAAATGTGCAAAAAAGTCAACCTTGCTCTAAAAAAACCTGAGATTTAAAAATGATACATGGCCAACACATTTTTATTTTCTTCTGGTTATTGATCAATAACCAGATATTCAGGGGTATGTTTTCAGCTGTCCTCCATGAGTGTAATGGCTAGATTCTTGGAGCTGAGCCTTTAAAGGTCAAAATATTGTGGGAAGAAGTGGTAAAGTATAAAAGGTTGGCTACTGCTTTGCAGTTGGAGCATAATATGGAATTTGATGCTACTTCTTGTAAGTACTATAGTCTTATCAAAAAAAGATCATTTTGTCTGGGATATATTTTTAAAGTTGGGGTTGGTGGGACCATCCTCTGTACTGTGGGAGCTTTCTTCAGGAAAGCATCTAATAATGCCTACTTGAAGAATTGGAATAACTTGATTTTGGATTTCATATTTGTGTGAAACTTGCATATCCAAAAGATACAAGACCCATGCACCTTTTCAGCTTTATTTTGTGTGTTTAGATTTATATTAAATGGCATATAGGCCCTGTGATGGCAGATTGCACTGGGGTATTTTTATTAGGAAAACACAGTAATATGAAGAGCTGTAAAATTTGTCTAGACAGAAGAAGAGAGACACTAAAATAGCACAGTGGAACATGGACAGGAAGTGTGTGTTTTTGGGGAGGAGTACGCATGGCTGCTTATACATTCAGGGCAAATCATCATGAAGGTGTTACCACTGGCAAAGGAAAGGCTTGAGGACGGATGGAGTCCCAGGGGTGAGAGCTGTCTGAAAAATGAGAAGACAGTTGTGGAAAGATAATCCCAGTCTTTTTAGGTAAGGCTTTTCTTAGGTAGTTCAAGATAGGCTCATTTTCTTTTGTCTTTCCTCCATTAAATTTCAGTGACATCTTCATATAATCTTTAAAATTGTCATAATGAAATCCTAGTTTTCTCATTGTTAAATTGAAATTTTCTATAATGTTTCCATAAAAGTATATAGTAATGGAAAGTAGCAAAAATAAAAAACATTGGAGGCTTACATAATATAGTGAAGAAAGATGGTTTTTTTTCTTGAAGGCAGTGACCCTGGGATCTGATTCACCACTGCCCTACACCTGTTGGCAAGAGGCCCTCTCAGTGGCCCTTGCTGTTTCAAGCCCGGGCTCTGTAAAGATCTCACTGCTGACAGGCAGAGTCCTGTCTGGGAATAGTTCCTTTTAGTGAAAAATATGAGCAGTTATAACCTGTGTGAAAATAGATATTAAACTGACAGGATTTTAAAATGTATTGTAAGTGTAGAAGAGGGCAAAACATCAGAGTACCCAGGAACTGTTGATAGCTGTTGCCTGACTGCACAGGAATATTTTGCTCTGCTGTCAGAATAATACTGGAGTGAAATCAAAGAACAGTAAAACTGGGATGATTGTCTTAGGAGTTAAGTTTTTTTCAAAGCTAAATCAGTTGGGGCAGATATCAGACCTTCTATTCATGTTCAGTAGTAGTGCCATTAAAGTCACCTTCCTTCTGACTTTACACACAATTAAAAGGGTTACTTTTGAAAGCCAGATTAATGGTATCAAAATCCAGATTGTACTGTGACACAAAAAAAAAGGACGGAAAGACAGGAGATCATCAAGCTCTCCATGGATCTAGTAAGAGGAGAGTTTATAGAAACACACAGGAAGTAATTAATAATAAACTGAAATGTAAAATTTGAGTTCAATACAAGACAACTGACTGTGGTGATAAGTTATGGAATTGGATTCTGAGATAAATGGTAAACCTTGGTTGCCTGAAGCTCTTAATTTGTTTGAGAAACTGCTTAAAACTGTCTTCTGTAATGTAGTTTCATGTATTTATCTTAAACTCCTAAAGTGAAGTGCAGTGTCATGAAGAGAGCATGTTAGTGTAACCCCAGTGCTTGATGCAGAGTTTGTGTATGCTTTGTGGTGCTAGGAAAAAGGCAACAGCTTCTTGGTAAATGTGTATTTTCCAAATCTTGCAGTAGGGAAGGTGGAAGAAAGAAAATAAATAAAGACAGAATAAAGAAAAGGGTAACTTTCTGAATTTGAGAAAATCCTGCTTAATTGGAAGGTTTTTATTACTAATACAGTATAAGGATATGTGGAAAACTCATTTATAGCTTGAAGACTTGCATACTTCATTGGGTGTGGGCGAAGAAAGTGACTTTCACATGTCCTCAAATGAAAGATTTGGTATTTGCAACCTAAATCACGTGGCATTGTTTGTTTCCTGGGAGGGTGATTCCTATAACCACCCGTTAACTGCAAGTGTGCAATTAAAAATGTATGCTTTGTTTGTCAGCTGTTTAAACTGTTCAAGCTAGTTACATAAGGTGAAGAAAATAATTGCATAAGTTATACCATGAATTGCAAATATTCAACTTGGTTGCGACAGTCATAGGTTAAGATATTTGTAGGCCAAGAGTTAGTCAGTGAAGACATCTATGAATCATTTTGAATAATGAATAAATTTCAATTTTTTTACAGGCTGTTAGCAGACAATTAACAAAGAAAAAAGGACAAAACTTGTCAAAGTTGTATTTAAATTATTTACTCTGCTCCAGATTACTGACTTAAGCTGGATAGCTGGGTTTGTACTACTGACTAAATCTGGCAGTTCATATCTTGAACTGAGTCATCTAGACTTCTGAATGTTTTTATGTATAACTGCATAATTATAGTGACAAAATAAAGTAGATTAATAAGGCTTAATTAAAACATGTATATGCACACATACTCATGTATATAAATGAAAGTACCAAAGCCTCTATGTTCTCCTGATTAAGCATCAGAGACAGTAGTAATCTGCAGTGCAAATTCTCCCTAAAATTTGTTTAAAGTCTTTTTTTCTGCATTGGTACAGAGTTTCAAACAGCACGGTGATGTGCTAGCAGTTGTGTTAAGAAGTAAACAAAAAATGTTGGTGTCTGAATTTTCTTAGTTAACCTCCAACATTTCCAATAGAATAGCTTGTTCCAGTTCTGGAACAAAAATAAGCTGTATTAGTCCTGGGTGGTTTGCCTCTAACACAGTGTGCTGGAGTTTCCATTAGTATGATTTTTTTCAGGAGAAATCTTGTCTTTACTTCAATACTGATGTGAAAACCTTATTTAAATACAGACTACCCTTTGAGTCTATGTTCTAGGGAATTTTCTTAACTCAGTGAGGTCTTAAGCTATGGGCTGCTCACTGAGAAGCTTGTCAGGTATGGGAGCCACCTGCTACAATGGCAAGGGTCTCTGCCCTCTTTTGCTGAGATGTGGGTGACTCAGCTAGCTAAATTGTTATTCTGTGATCCCGTGGCCTGTGGGAAAATGTGGGGTCTGGCTGTGTCCTTCCTTTTTTCCCCTCCACCCTGCTTTTCTCCATCACAGCCCATGAGAACTCACTAGAGGTGGCTGAAGGTCACTTATGCTGCCGGCCTGTGGCCTGGGTCAGATGCTGGGTTAGTTGAGGATTATTAGTTCATGGATGCCCAGATCTCCCCTCTCTTCCCTTGGCTGAAGCTTTTGGGATGATTGACAAATGCAGGGGTGCTGTTGGCTGAAGTATGTTTTCTTACAAGAAAAGTAACTCTTTTGGGGCTGGAATAGCTCACAGCAAGTTGGCTGTGTGTCAGCAGGGCAGTATGAAGTTGTCCTAATATAATATGGTCTCCAGCTCTGTCTCTGATCACCTGTTTGATGTAGTTTTCAAATAGTTTGGTACCTTACAGGTGCCTTGTGGTGATTAATGAATGTTTATCGTTCTGGAGGTCTTTCAGGGGAGAATATTTAATAAGTACACAGGAGTGTTATTGAAATGTACTTCACTGCATAGCAGGAAAAGATGCATTTAATTGTTTCTGTAATTGCTGGACACCTTCTCAGGAATGCGAGCTGCATGTGCACCACACACAGAGCATCTAAGGTTATAAGTGCTCTTCGTGTTTTTTTTACTGAGGTGGCTGGTGAATGGTTACCCAGTCTGGCAGGGGAATGTCTTCAGAACCTGACCCATGTAATAACTTCTGGTGTTGGCATATGTGTGAGCCATGCCTGTTTTGAAGGGTGGAAGTAGCCTCTGCTTCACTCTGAATTCAGAGCCAATGAACCAAGTCACCTGGTGAATGAGGCAATAGAAATATTGGGAAAGGTCTAAATGCGAGAAATGAGTATCAGAAAAACAAGAAAGAGAAGAGGTTGGCTTTAATGATCAAGGTGCATGAATCCTGCCTCCTAAGATGTTATGGAGTCATTCAGAGATTAAGAGTATAAACCTGAGCAGCTCCCATCTTACTAAATACTTGTTGCTTGTCAGGGAAATAAAGCAGATCAGCACAGAACTTGGATCTTGGCTGTTACCTGGGATGAGTTGGGCATGGAGACGACATAGTCTGAGTCAGGTTCTCAGTGTTGCCCAGGTTTCACCTGCACTATCCACCTATCAAATATAAAGTAATCTTAAACATAACTGTTTCCACTCCAAAAGTCAGTCCTCACTCCAGTGTTACCTTACTAGAAGTACCTATGTTAAATATAAGGGGGCAGAGAATATTCAACTAGTGAAATATATAATTTTTTACGCTGGTACTTTCTAAGCATACCAATGAATCCAGTTCTCGCTAAAATAAAATAGTTTACAAGTTTTCCGTTTCCACTGATATTGTTCCCACCCATCTTGAGTAACTTATTTTAGCAAGGTAAGAGA